>CM050165.1:90871322-91033822 GCA_027410445.1 Discoglossus pictus
GCCCATAAGGAGGCAGGCAGAGAGAAAACTGCCAAATTGTGATACAAATGTTTCAGTCTTTACTTCCTCCTGATTGGCCAAAACTATTTTTCAAATTGTATACCTGTTTAGCCTGGGTTTGGAGGGTGTTAACCCTAAGTTTCAACTGCTACCTTCAAGGTAAGTTTTTAAATGCTTATTTTGGTATCTTCTCATGCAAAAAAATAAATAAAATGTTTAAATACACTACTAATTCTCCTCTATCCGATGCACTCATATTCCTCTCACTTACATATCCCTTTAAATGACACTGTGACAATACATATTTATACACTTTTTATAAAGTATACATACACAAATAAAGATGTATTCTACTTAAAATTCATCTGTAATCTCAGAGGTTGCAAGTATTTTTTATTAATCACTACTCATAAAGCCCCAACATTTTATACAGTGCTATATACAAGGAGAAAATACAATGAATATAGTAGGACAACAATGCATATTTATACAAAAAGGAGCTCATATTCTAAATCCGTAATGAACATTTTTATATATAAGTTAGTAATAAAGTGATACAGCGGAGGCTACAAATTTGCTATAATTTAGTGTTATAGATAATATTTTATCGACTGAATGTTCATTTTAAAATTGGATTTTTCCTCAGTGAAATGACAAAAAATTGCTATTTTGTGCTATCAGTCAGCCGTTCCAATTCACACGCAAAAAAGATTTAAAAAATCTTAATGATAAATCATTGCATTTAATTATTGATAAGCCCTTTCACTGTTTTTCTGTGTAGTTGCCTGAATCCTGGTTTGTCTAGTTTTTTTATGTGCAGTCGACTGCCCTAAAAACAATGCCTTAGGGGTTTATCAATAATTAAGTGCAACACATTTTCATTAAGACAATGTTTCAACCTCTTGCTGTGGGTGGTTCAAAATAGCTGACTGACAGCTCAAAATAGTAAACTTCAGTCTTTTTTTATTGTAGAATTTTTGTAGCATTTTTTTAAATAACATTTAATTGACAAAGTACATGTCATAAACTACAGTTTTAAATTATACCATATTGGAATCTCTTCTGTGTCACTAATAAGGCAATGCCCAAGAAGTATAAGAATAATTTATATAATGGCCTTTATATCAGTGATTCTTAATCTTCTTGGGCAGTGACACATATTTGTTGTTTAGTCGTTCAGTCGTTTCCTTGAACCTATGGACCCCAGCACACCAGTCATATCTTGTGTCTGGTTGTGCTTATCCATAAGGTTTTCTTATCAAAGATACTGGAGTGGGTTACCAGTTCCTTCTCAAGTGGACCTTTCTGCTATCCTGGGTGACCATACATGGTTTAGCTTGCATCTTGATTGAAGAACACAAGACCCTTCACCATGACAAGGAAGCAATCCAGAAGGGGGACTCATATTAAGCTTGTAGTATTATCCCCAGGATCCATGGTTTTGTTGCGAAGTACCATACATCAAAATCAGTATAAACATATATATATTTCACAAACATCAACATTTTAGTTTTTAAGAAATTGCGACTCCAAAGGGTAAGACTCTTTATTTTCTTACTGTCCTGTGTTGCCAGTGTGTCTTTCTTAAGTACACGCTGGGGCAACAGCAATGTAGGGGCAGTGAGCATTTATCTAATATGCTCAAGCACTTTTCTATATTATAAATAACAAGTAGTTGTATCTCATGCATTGTCATTCTAAAGGTATATGGTAGTTAAAAAATAAACAGAATTCAGTGTTTCTATTGGTTAGTACCAGGTGACAATTTATTAAGGAACATCTTGATGACTTCTATAAATGTATTAAGAGCTACTATTTTATATTTAAGAACCTCTAACACTTATCCTGGTCTAGGAGACTGCACTATTTTAAAAAAACAGTCTTTTCATTGAGAATACACGTCCACAAGTCATATTACTCAGAAGCTTTTACACATAGAACATTTTACACAAGTCACCCACTGAATAATGCACTTGGAGATTATTTCATACACACATTTTCCATAAATTAGATTAAATACAATCTGTCCTCATGTTCTAGAATTGTGCTGAGAAAATATATTGATAATCTAGAAATGTTAGTGCAATGTTTAGATAGAGTGCAGAGATTGGGAAGAAAATGTACTCCCTCCTTTCCTTGACCTCCACCCCTCTGGTTTTGGTTGGGTTGTGCATATGGTTGAATTTTATTGGTAGATAAAATAAGCATATTAGATAAACTGATAAAATAGCATTATTGTTTTCCAGTCCATGATTGACACAGTAACATCCTACTCAATTATATCCCACACCTCTTTTTTATGTATAGTTATGAGAATGAATGATGCATAACTTCTTTAACCAAAACAGCTGCTTTTTATCTAAACTTTGTACTATAATTTCTAGATTATTCATCTAAGAGATACAATTACAGGCAAAACGTTTTAGTAAGAAAAATACCTTTACCTTTTACATGCAATAATGCTGCAGAGGTATCTACAAATTTGGTTTCTGCTAATTAGTTTCCCATGGTGGGAGGGGTCCTTGAATTTACAGGAAGATTCTATCTGCGCAATGAGAATGTGACATTTAAAACTGCTCGTGCTTTCAACAGGAAAGATCTCGATAAGAAAGCTGCAGACATAATCAGGTAAATAAAGAATAACTGCATGTAAAGTAAAAGTGTAAACCCTGGAGAGATCCATTATACATTGGTGGATGTTGTGTGTGTGAGAGGGCATTTACATTTCTGCAGATATGTTGTTGCAGTGAATGATGCAAGGGGTCTATTTCAATCTTATCCAATTATCTTTACAATGGCTCTCTGTTCCCTTCGTTCCCACTCCTCTCTCCACTGATAGCCAAAACACATCCTTTAGACTCATCTACCATACTAAACGATCAGTGTCTGCAGCTCCTCTCTGTCAGGCACTCCAATGGCTTCCCATACCCTCTAGAATACAATTCAAAATCCTGACCCTAACATATAGAGCCCTCCACAATAATGCACCCTCCTACATCTCTGTTCTCATCCCAAAATACACTCCCTCCCGCCCTCTTCGCTCTCCTAATGACCTTCTTCTCTCCTTCTCTGTCATCACCTCCTCTCACCCCGTCTTCAAGACTTTTCTTGTGCTGCCCCTATTCTATGGAACTCCTTCCCTCGCTCCACCAGACTATCTTCCTGCATCAAATCCTTCAAAATCTCTTTAAAACACATTTAGTCAAAAAAGCCTATAATCTTTAGCCTTGTCATTCACTATGCATCTATCACTCTCCTGTACCTCATCCTTTAGAATGTAAGTTTGCAAGTTTTCAATCTTGCAAGGTGCTTTAGGGAAAGCACTGTGTATGTCTGATTGAAAGTGCTTCCATTATTTTTCCTTTTGGGGTATTATTTATACTTGTACCTAACCCCTGTATAATGCTGCAGAATATGTTGGCGCGTTATAAATAAAGGATAATAATAATAATAATAATAAAACACACCCTCATTATTCAGTGCTGAAGAAGTGATGTAACAAACACAAAATATATTCCTGTACTTATAAACAGAAATTCAGATTCTCCTAACAATGCTTTATGCCCATGGCTTACACAGATGTTCATATTGTTAGTTTGTCACATACTTGACAAACAAGTGTCTTTTTTTCTAGTGGTACTTTAATTTTCAACAAAGTATCTTTATTTTGCACAATAATTCTTCATTATAGATGTATTGAGTCTGTAATAAATACTGTATGTTCGACCTCTCATTTCTTATTTTTTTGCTTTTCAGACACTCACAATGTCCAAGAACTCATAACTGAATTGCGTGCCATTACAAATTACTTTTTTGTTACATTTTGAATGTGCAGTTGTAACATACTTTTTGATCTTGTTAGAATAAGAAGCAATATGTTCATTCTGCTTCTCGGCACGATAAGGTGCAATATGTTCCCTTTGCTCTTGAGCACACATAGTGCTTGTGTATCACTCAGAACAATGTGAGCAGCAGCGGCTGAAAATCATGATGATGCCAGCGCTGCATCATGAAAACATCATTCATATTCTGCCAACTAGATCGACAAGAAAACAAAGCATTGCCGATCTTTTTATTTTTAAATCCCTGTGCAATAAGTAATAATCAAAATCCATAGTTAAATCTATAACTGTCTAAGAAAGGTTTGTGGCAGTTCAACTTAAAAGCATCTATTAGCTTCCATTAATGATGCAAACACTTTTCTCGGTTATTTACAACTCAAAGTAAGTGGAAAGCAAACCTTATTACTGCTCTTCTCTTTCTAGCTCTTTATCAGAAGTACTGAAGCACACAAGCTCAATTGTGCTGTTTATCCAACGCAAGCTGCAAATGATGCTTTGTTGGAGAAGAGGAGGTGTAAATGGGATTACTTGGGTTTTCCGTAATCCTCACTCGGCATGTTGTGATCTGTAGCTGTCGCTGAAGATCTTGACAGAGCTGAAAGGGTTAAACATTTTCTCAAAAGAAAGGAAGAAATTATATAAAACTGTATATATATATATATATATATATATATATATATATAATTTAATTTTTTATATATATATTTATTTATATATAGATGACCTGATTAGATGTGTGATGTCCTACGGTAGTGATTGGAGAAAGGTTAAAAATATATTAAATAAACATTGGTACATTCTTACAGAAGACTCTACACAAAAGGAATACATATCTAAGGAAGCATCAATTACATACCGGAAAAAAAAAACACCCGAAGAAGACCACTATGTGGCTAAAATCTACATTAGGGTTATACAAATGCAGACATTGTAGAGCCTGCAGTTACATTCAACCTAATACATTTTTTGTCGATCCAACAACAGGTAGAACATTTCCAGTGAAAAGCTTTTATGTGTAATTTATGTGATGGTATGTCAATGGCAAAAACTCTACGTAGGCAAAACCAAACGTCAGCTACAAAGACGAATATTAGAACATGTATATTCAGTGGTCAAGGAACTGGATACTCTGATCTCCAGACATATAAAGGTATTTTATAGCAATAAAACTGAATCCATAAAATTATATTTAATTAATAGAGTAACTGCAGTCCCACGAGGAGGGGATTTGGATAAGCAACTTTTACAAACTGAAAGTAAATGGATTTTTTTGCTAAATTCAAATTCACAATGTCCAAATGGGTTAAATGAGGGATTTTCATATACAGCTGTCCTCAGTATCATCTTAATTGATTATTGCCATCATCCCATAGTGATAAAATAGTATCCATACAGTCAATTATTATGGGCATTAGTATTCAGTAATTACTGTTGGTTTCATTGTATATAACCTGAATAAGCTATTATTGTTCTTATATTGTACTTTTGACATATTACTACCATTCAATTACTTTAAACCATCATGTTTTAAAATAAATTCTCTATACTATTTAACCATTAGATATTACACAAATTAATTGGTACCATTGTCTTACAGTGAGTGGGTTATATTCAGTTACTTAGACATTATGGGCCCTATTCTATTGCCCAATTCGTACATTTATACACACTTAAAATCACTCTTAATTAATTCTTAAGTCAACAGAATGCATATAAACATTTATTTAAAAAAAACACCAGAATCCATATTTATGATTTCAAGGCATTTGCAAGTAGCTGGGTATCTGGATTCATCATGTCGGTACCCTTTGTATTGTACTTTAAATTGTAATTGACAATTTTAATTATGGAAGAATAAGGCACATTAACATCAATGTCATAATTCATTACCTTTTTAAATATTGTTTGTTGCACACATACAGAATATTAATTCAAATTAACAATCAAAACTAATTATGTTTTTTATTTATTTTTAAAGTTATATATTTAACACATCTAAACTTTATATATATTCTCTTCATAAAAATTAAAATAATCAAACACATAAAATATACTTTATATATATTTTAATATTTATGAATGTAATATTTTATATATATTTTTCACTTAGTATATTAATATAATTAGCACTTTAATATATCAAATATATGGCCCTTAATGAAATTATTAAACAAAGAGATAAAAAATAAGTTGAATAAAATTTCAAGTAGATTATCAAAGTATGGGTATTGAAATGCAAATTGTGATTTAATCCATTTTGTGTAGGTGACTGATTGGTACCCATAGATAGAATTTAACATATTCGGTCATGTGTTATTACTTTCGGAGATTTGACAACCTTTTAAATAGCGGTGACCATTATGGTAGTTTGGCCCAATGATATGTGAGCTTAGCAACGCTTAGACGCTGTATTGCTGTATTGACGTGACAACGTAACAACGCGATGATCTCTGTAGGCAGTAACGTAACAACGTAGCTACACAGTGACATGGCAAGGAAAACCCCCACTGATGAGCGCTGTGATTTACTAACGATTTGCCACATTAGTGAGGTTCCCAGTTGGGCAGCAAAGATACTGCAAGTATATTGGATTTAAGGCTGTTACAACCCATTATTGTTGCAGGTTCATTTAGCGCTATATTATACATTTATGGGAGAGGATCCTTGCGCTGTTTTGGTTTTATATCTCTGTTTTTAAGCGAGTGCTATATTTATACAGTAATCCTGGGATTAGCATATTATCGCATATGAGGATTACTTAAATATCACATATATAGTTGTGGTGAGCGTACGAGTTGTTGCTAACGCTTGCAGGCTCGCGAAGCGCTCCTTGCCGAAGGCGCTCTTTGGCAGCAACTGCGACCCTCGCAAACTTTAAGTTGTAACGCAAACAACACGACACACCAACTGCGACCCTCGCAAAGTTTACCTCGCAACGCAAACAACATACGAGACACGTTAACACTCATTACGACCTCGCAAAAATCGTCCGCAACTCGCAAACATGAAAAAAATCAAAACACAATAAATACACACAGCACATACATAAAAAGCTTACCTACAGCAAGAGGGAGCATCCAGGACCTCAAAAAAGCAACTTACACCTTCATTTAACTCAAAATAAAAGAGTTTAGACACTAAAAGATTCTCTAAGCGAGAGAAAAAATGGCCGCCGAAAAAAACGAAAACGAGGCTACAGCACTCTAAACACTCAAAATACCACAAGAAACTTGCAAAACACCACAAAAGACCTACGGATATTCCGCTAAGAAGCATACCACACATTACCCGCCAATTTACGACAATGCGGAAGTACACAACTACTAATATGGTCCAATATTGCAATCAAGGGGATCTGGTGACATTTATAAACTTCGGCCTTATAAATGTCACCAGAATCCATTTACAAATAATTTAGTAGGGTAATTATTAGATTTAACTTACTATTTTTTGGTGACAAGTCAACAACTTTGATTTAATTCCCAGAATGTGAAGGGGTTCCATGGCTAATCCATTCTTGTTGCTGAAATGTTGAGCTTTCCAGTTGCTTGAAAGACTACTTTATGATGAAAAATAATATATATGTTTGAAAAAATTGTGTATGACTAAGAACATGATTAGGCAGTAAAATGTCATAATTAGTAAAAGATTAAATGTTGATGCCACTACTAGACCTTGGAGTTACCCTGGATACTCAAGAGAAGGTTGCATATGTAGAATAGGCATTCTCGTTTGTGCAGGATTAGGGCTTTTATAAAGATTTCACAAACCCCCACCCCTTCCCTCCTTCTTTTCCCCTACCTCTACCTTTCTTGTTCAGTAGATAATAGCATGCCTCCAGGTTATAAAGTGCTGTCTTTAGACAAGACGGAACACTTCTATATAGAGTTTTCAAAACTTAAAGAGATTCTGTCACCCCAAAATCAAGTTGGTTTATATAAAATATTTATTAAGACTACAATACATTATACTAGACTTTTTCTGAAGTACAACATTCAGAATTGTTTGTCTGCCAGTGTTAAGCAAGTCAGTACCTCACAATGCTTTGATAGATTTCCTCCCCCACACCTATCAATCATTTGAGATTTCACAGGAATTATTTACTTTAGAGGAAAATGGCTAGTACAATGAAACATCAGTTGTCATTGATCTTTAAGGTTTAACCTATTTCTTGGAGTGATATAATCACTTTAAGCCACACACTGAACTTACATGCAACATTCAGCTCCCTCATCTACTGATCCCCCTTCCCACACCCCTATTCCAGCTCAAGACTAAACATTTAAAAAAGAAAACTGATACAATTGAATAAGATAGCTCCTTACACTACTCCCCAAATTCTCAACTTCTGTTAGATTCCAGTCCCAAAGCCTCACTCAGTCTGTTCTCAACTCTTAGCTTCCCTTTTTACAACTTGTATACTTCATCCTACCTCCCCTCCCTACTCACTAGCTCTCTACTACCCTATCACCACCTCCAAGCCCCTGTTCAATCTTGATCCATCCATGCTCTCTAAATACCTGCCTATTTCTCTGCTTCAATTTGACTCAAAACTAACATTCTCTGACATCAAATCTCTAACATCAAACTACTTACTTTGCCCTCTACAAATTGGTTTCTGTGTTCAACACTCTGGGCCCGATTCAATTGCCCAATTCGCAAATGTATACACACTTAAAACCACTCTTAATATTGCTACATATTCATCAAATATTCCCTATTGGCACTAATGAATTCTTAAGTCAATAGAATGCATATAAACAATTATAAAAACAAACAAACACCCAAAGACAAATTTAGAGTTCAAGGCATTTGCAAGAAGCTAATAGAATAAGTCTATCTATTAGGACCTCACTTACTAAAGTGGATAACAATCTCCTTCCAACCACAACAAAAGGACACCATTCCCTATGTATACCCTACACACTCTTGGTTCCAGTCTTATCTGTCTCATATTTAGGTAACACTTCATCACCGCTATCACTCATTGTCAGGGTACCTCAAGGCTCTGTCGTGGGTCCCTTGCTTTTCTTCATCTAAAGTGCCACCCTTGTCAAACTAATGAGCTCTCTTGGATTCCAGTATCATTTCTTTGCTTATGATACCTAAATCTACATCTCATTTCCCGACTTATCTCTGTCCCTTACTTCTGTCTACCCAACAGTGTTCTCTACAACTTCTGACATGTTTGTGTTATGTATTCAATTTATCCCCTGTATTTAGCGCTATGGAATATATTGCTGCTTTATAAATACATTATTATAATAATAAATAGCAGATGAAATATATACAGACAATGTCATTGCTAATTTAAACATGATTACATTCTTTATTTTCATTGAATATATATTGTGAAGCAACATTTCAGTACCCCAATGGATTTACCATTACAGTTTTCATTTCTTCATCACACTTACATTTTTTGGTAAACTTTGCAAGATCCGTGACAATCCAACTTGCCTTGCTTCAGGTGCCTCAAGTATGTATAAAATGAAAAATAATTTTTAGAGAAGCACAAACAATGGTGAATATCTAGTGGATGATCTACTGTAGAGAAAAATGTCCAGTGCAATGTATAGCCAGTTTTCAATGATCATTTAATATTTT
This sequence comes from Discoglossus pictus, assembly GCA_027410445.1. Classification (NCBI taxonomy): domain Eukaryota; kingdom Metazoa; phylum Chordata; class Amphibia; order Anura; family Alytidae; genus Discoglossus; species Discoglossus pictus. The sequence continues at coordinate 90,880,772 of CM050165.1, forward strand.
ATCTAAAATGTTTTTATGTTCATATCTTTTACCTGCTATATATTGTTTTATTTTCAATCAGGGAGCAACAATGCTTATTAATTGTAGAAACATATAAAAAGGCAATTAGAGTGTATCAGTGAAGCTGATATTATAGCATGTTCAGATTAATTTCATCTTGCTAAATAATTTAATAACTTTCAGTTGCAAGGTTATTCTTTTGTAAATGTAGTATTGAATAATAGCTATTCCATGACCCTGTAAAGCTGCTTCTGGTGTTTGGTAACCATGTCTTTGTCCATTTAAATTATGGAAGCTTTAGCAATGATAATAAAGAAAGTTTAGTCATGCAGTGGAGGCCAGAACTTGGCCTACAATAGATCTGCCTATTGACTATTACTTTTGTATTGGATGGTGGAAACCACAAATAAGTGGAGCAGTGGAAGCAAATCGTGAAAAGAAGGTTTCTTTAAAGAACAGGTAAACCAAGTCAAAACACCTCAACTATATATGAAAGAGCAGAGCAGCAAAACAAGGACCTTGCACTGACTAGTTAGATACATTATCACTGAGCCATTGAAGTAGCAAAGGATCAAGGTGTGGTATTATCAGTCCTATAATGTCATACAGTCCTACAATGAGACACATAATACAAAGAACAAAGGCTAATTTACTGGTGGGTAACAAAAGTGATTCAGCACAATATATTGTATTATTGCCTAGAACATTATTTTAAATATTTTATTTTCAGTGGTTCACCCTAAAGTCCTATTCATTTCAGTTACACAAAAGGCACTTGGCCACTTACATCTATTTCATTACGAAAATGAATAGATAATCAGCAATGGCCTTACATTCAGTCATTGTGAATGCTTTTTTTTTCTAATATCTTATCTTTTCCCATGTGAACATGTTTTGCAGTCACTTAATGTGAGCAGGTTCAGCAAAGATCTGTGGTATCTTATCATTGTCACTTGACCCACGTATTTGCTTTTTCCACACTCCTACTGCTGACTTTGCAGAAGTGACATAAAGATCAATAGCACTTGGTCTGAGTCCATCCTCTGTTTCTCCATGGTGTGGGAGTCTTGTGTCATCAAACAATGAGGATATACCTAAAATGTGTAAACATACATTATAAAACATTTTAATTTTTTTGTGTTATTAAACCCAGCAGCGTTAAACGTATTGATCACTGTTTAATTTTCTTGTTACAACCACAATCTGTGGTACTGTCACAACAATTACAGTCATGAAGGTTTTTATTCATAGACTGCCTTACCGATCAGCTGCTGCTCCTTAAAGTTCTGCATGTCTAGGCTAACGATAAACAAATCACTAGCTACTCAGCAAATGGCAGCAATATGATCAAACTTCTGGAGATTTAGATTTACAGCATATTGACATTTAATAAGGGCCCGACCATCTATTACACAGACAGGCACATTATTGGCCTCTCTCTATACACACATATACTGCACTTTCCCCCCACTCAGTACTCACAGGTCGTACAGCTCAGACACATTTCTGAATACCCTCTACGATGGTCCAAACATGGCTTCTTTTGAAAAATCATGTACATTCCTGGTCTCTCACTCTCTTTCTATCTCCACACCGGACTGATATTTTAGTCAGCAGGCTGCTAAAGGGCTGGATATGGATTCTGGGGAGTACTAACCAACCCATAGCTGGGAAGAAGCTGGAATGCATGTTCTGGCTTGCTAAGAATAGAGAAAGTAACGTGTTACAAGCAAATTGTATTGCCAATCATGTCATGATCCACCTCTGCATTGTTGTGTATATCTCCCACCTACGAGATGAATACTTGTATTTGAGTGTATTCATAATACCAGTGACTAGAGTTTCAAGATAGAGGAGTATCCTATGGTGCTTCTTGCCAGGGGCCTTGTCTCCAAACATATACTGCCCTTACTTTTCTCTATATACAAATGCAGTCATAACATATTTCTACACAGACATACAGTTCTAGCTTCTCTCTATACACATAAAATCTCTTTTGTAAAATATTATAGCTTTTGCCTTGGTACAATATCCTAAAATCTACTGGTACTGTAAGCTAAGTAGCTACTTTTTTATCTATCGTAACAACGTTTGAGGAATCCAGCACTTTTCGGTGCTCCTGTTTTAGAATTCCCTATACATTTAGAATTCCTTTTTTATTACTAGTGCTAAATTGCAAGGCCACTGTGCTATAGTCATAGAGTAATTTGCTAATAGATTCCCCAGGATTTTTTAGCATTAAGACATTAGATCAGGGGCTGAGCTACTGCCAGTGTAGCCGACGTAATGCACCGTGGCCCTGGCCTGGGGGTCCCTAGTGCTGTCTTTTTTTATTTTTGTATTGACATTTTTTTAAGTGTTGGGCCTCCTGCACCCTCCCCACTATAATCAACACTGCATCTGTCTTCCTCCTGGGCCTCCCTCGACTGCCCCCCAGGCCTCTCACAACAGAACACCCCCTCTTTGTGTAGGTAGTGCAGCAAACTCACATTCACGATCACGCAAGCATGGCAGCTTTGGAGCACCGCCACATAGAGCTTCGCAAGAGCTGTCCAGGACTTCCTGTGAGGTAAGAAACATTCTGGTTTTGCCAAAAATGCAGAAACTGTATAATACACAAATTTATATATATATATATATATATATATATATATACACACATATTAAATCCACTAGCTCTGCCACTGCTTTTGATATGGTCTTTGTGCTGAGATTTTTAATCTGAGAGAAGGGAAAGTCCTCTGGTTCCTCACATCACCCCCTCTTACCATAGCCACTCACTTTATCTTCTCCCTCCATCAGGGCCGGATCTATCTTTTTGGAGCCCCTAGTCAGTGAAGTGTAGGAGCCCCTGCAAGTGCATGTGCAAGGTATCCACACACCCATTTTTGTCTTTTCTGTGTGTGTATGTCACTCTCTCTATAGACTTTAATGGCTGTGTGAGTAAATCACAGACATTTCTCAGACATTTTTACAACATTGCTACTCATACACACACCGAGCAATCACTTGTTTATTAAATGCATTTGATGGTGGGCCATATTTTTTACTTTTGCCTATGGGAGGGCAGCAAGCATATGTTACACAAACACATATCATGATCACTTGTATCACACATAAAAACTGAATTATTATGAGAGTTAAAGGGTCACTGTACAATGAAAACAGCAATTGTTTGATACAATTAAGTCTAACTAAGAGTATAATTAATCAGAAAACAGTAATAAGCTAGTTTTTAATTAGAAACAATAAATGCTGATGCCTCTGTCGGCCCTAGGGAAATCCATGACACATAGATGTTGTGTGTGAGAGAGGGGTGATTACACCCATACTAAAGGCTCTAATAATCCAATTTGAATAGTAAAACAGTATTGTATAAAACAAATAGTTGCCAACACTTGAGTAATATATATATATATATATATATATATATATATATATATATATATATATATATTTATATTTATATATATATATATATATATATATATAAACTGCAGCTCAGACAACACTGCAGAAATTCAAAAAGTCTCCTCAGACACAGTATACATAAATACTATAGAGATAGTCAGAGCTTCTTACACAAATTTATACATACACAATACCACACATAGACATAGAATTACATTATATGGCATGTGGATGATTAAACTCCAGTATGTGCAAGGTGAGAGCAGCAACGGCTGCAACACAAAATTTGGCCAATTTACAGAGCTATTAAATTAGAACATGCTGCGAGTTACGCAAACCTGTAAACCATTTGTTGAACGTTGGATGCGCGGCCATGAACCTGATAAATTAGTCAAACCCATAGTTACGAGTTTAGATGGAGCCAATGGAAAAAGAGATCATCATCATTGTGTCACAGAAAAATGGAAGCTGGATTTCAAAGTCTTAAGGGGTTCAATTATGAGTTAGGATCGGACCCACATTCCAATTATGATGCAATATTGATAAAGCCGTAAATATGATAGTCTATTACATGCAAGTTCCATTATATGTATTAACACACTGATTGCTGGGATCGATATAACCCGAAAATTAAACATGAAATATAGTATTTTTTGGGGCCGATTTGCGAGCTTGAGAATGTTGTGCTAATAATTATAAGATCTAACATCACTTTCCCTGTTCCTAAAAGTACAGTAGTGTGTGTATAAGTGCATTTAAAGTGCTACTGATTGAACTTTAGCCCCCTTGCTGGTCCTCTCTAGCACTCGTTGGCTTCTTGGCTCCATTTGAGGGTTACGGGCATGAACGCCAGTGACTTTGTTGCAATTTAGTAGCGTGATTGGAAATGTAATAGTTACGGGCTTGACAGATCAAAGGATTTGCGGCCTCGCAAGTCAAACTCTCATGTCCTGTAGGGTTTTTTCACCCCTAACCTGCAAGTTGTCGGCGGGTTGCTTTACGAGGCCAACTATTTTTAGGGGTTTTTAAGCTAAAAAAGAAAAGGGGCACCCTTTACAGGGATGCGCCCCTAGGTGGCTGCCTAATTGGCCTAATGGGAAATCGATCCATGCTCTCAAAAATGAGTCACCATCACCCTGTTTTTCCATAATAAGTTACAGCAACTCTCGCTTTCCATAACTACTCATTGCAACCATATAACCCTTTGTTCACACACACCCTTTCTTTCCTCACCCACTCAGGATCAGCCTTTCTTTACTTACCCACTGATGACCCTGTTCTCTTCCAATACACAATCACAATCAACTTTCTTTCCATACCCACTTGCCATTGCCCTTTAATCCATTCCTACTCATCTCTTTCCTCTCTAAACACTCTGTTCTCATTATCTTTACTCCATGCGCAGTCTGCGCCACCTTTTTCATACTAAATCATAGGAACCCAATCATCATAAACTTCTATATTTCTCCCAAACCACAAACCATCACTTTTCCCCGTAGCCAGTCACCTCTACCCTCTCTCTTTATATCACTCATACCACAGAATGCTCAAAAAACTAATTAAGCCGCATGAAATGGACCCCCCTGGCACTTCATGTGTTAATGTTTTTTAACCATGGTGGTCTGTATAGATTTCCATGGTTAATTTATGTTTGTGAGATTTCAATCTAAGGTGCTTTAGGGAAAGCACTATGCACATTAGATTCTAAACTCAAAGATAGGGCTCTCCACTATTTGCAATGTGTCTATTTTGTTTTGCCTTGTACTTAACTCACTAAAGAATTTGTTGATGCCATACAAATAATTTTTCCCCAGCACTAATATATAGATGTCTCACTCTCCACAAGGATCGTGACCATCACCCACAGTGCTAGAATAGGGTCCTATGCCAAAACTAGATATAACATATAATAAACGACAGTAGACTCTTTAAGCAAAATGTGGTAGTGTTGCAAACGGCACTGTGCCGATCTACAGTGCTGGTTACAACAACCCCTCACAGTAAGATGTATATAGAGTGGAGTAAAATGCTATACCTCCACCAAATGAACAAAAAAAAAAGGAGTCCCTAGTCACCAAACAAGATAAATGTATAATACGTGAGAGTCATGGTGCAAATGTCCTCTACAAGAACGCTTCTTCTCCAAAAGTCTGTCCTCCACGAAAGTTCAAATGCAGCTTCTCAGCAGGACAGTAGTTTATACATACGTGATATATATATATATATATATATATATATATATATATATATATATATATATATATAACAAGAAGGGTGTAGGGTAGAGAAGAGCAAAAGCACAATGGTGTGTATGGTTCAATGAATAATTTATTAACATAAAACAAAATCCAATGCACTCACATGTATAAAATCAAAAACACATATTGAGCTTTGACACACCCGTGTGGATCTGTCCTTTAGACGTTCTCCTTGAAGGATTATGTCTCTCCAAATATGGATAAGAGTAACATTGGAGATCCCTCCTTGTGGAATATGTACCTCTGTATGTAGACAAAACCAGAAAGCAGCTAGTAGACAGCGTGCCTAAAGTAGTTATCTCCCCAGTAGAAAAAAATATAAAATGCAAAAAAATCAAAAGAGAAAATATATTAAAAAATATATAAATGAAATAGGATCACAATACTACCCTAAGGAAAAATAAAGCAGATAAAAGACCTTAACAAGTAAAACCAAACGCGTTTCGGCCTGCTGTGGTTAATTTTACTTTCTAAATAAATTTTGTTCATTATCAAGTTACTTTCCTCAAAAGAGCATACTGTAAATGTTATAGTTCAGTGGTACTTTAATTTTTATTTATCAGTTCATCACCATCATTTAAAATATGGTTTAATAAAATATGCAAAAACAAAACTTTTAAAATATATGTATTTTCACTTAAACTGTCTAACTTAAAGTTCGGCATACATTCTGTTGTCCCCCTGCCAGTTCTCCTTTAAAATTAGAATCCAATATTTAGCTTCTCAGCAAATGACAGATTCTGTCCTTACCTCATGACCCTCATTAGAACTGACATGGAGGAGAAGGCTCAAGGTATTCATTGGAGACAAGTGGAGAGGAGGCAGGGATATTATTGTGGTGATTTACGTGGTGATGATGAATGGATGTTAAACATTTTCTTCACCTTGAACAATTATAATAAATATATATTTTAATGTACTAAAAGACTGACTTATATTTAACTCATACTGCTGTGATATCCTATTGGCTGCACATAATTATTTGTTGTTGTTTTATGTTTTTCAGTAATGCCATCAAGCAAGACTTGTACTTGTACCCACATTGAGTGATGTTGGAACACTTCTCCATCATATTTTTCTGCCTTCAACTACCTTAACCCTGGTTAAGAAGGGCGTCCTTATGAGGTCAACTGTTTCCATTTTATTTAAGAGATTTATCTTTTCTTCCCATATTTTAAGCCCATCTTTATTTTTATATTACACCGGATATTTTCCAGGTCTCCCTTTGCCCTATCAATATCAGGAATTGCAATGTGCTCATTTTGTCCAATTTCTACTGCAGCATGTAATATCTCAGAAATTGTCTTCATATATTTTGTGGGTTGCTGGCAGGTTTCCTGCCTGGTTTTAACTTCATACCATTATTACATTTAAAGGAAAATTATTGTGTAACTACAAGGTGAACTGTATCATTGCCGATGAAATAGAAAATCATTTCAGTGTACCGGTTACATTTGTGTCAAAGAGATATAGGCAGATGAAGTTCTAGTCACTGTCAAGGGTCAGTGTTATGTTAAAGGACCACTGTAGTGCATTTACAAGTAAAGCTCATATGTTTGTTTGCTGTGCATTAAAACAGTATGCAGTTTGAAATGAATAAATACAAGTTATCATTTTTTCTTTGCTTTTAAACCATTTTCTCCTCAAGCAGAGGTGTGTATCTTCTCCTATCTGTATGTATGAAGGGTGTGACCAGCTCTACCTGTGTACTGAACTATCATGGAGCTTGGAAGCAGGCTGGTCTGATGTCACTGGCCCTGCCACATGACATCATTAACACCATCCCACTGCATACAAAGAGGTAACAGCTCTATTGTAGCAGTGCATGTGCCATCATGACCCCACCCCTTTGATGCAGAACCTAGACTGGATAGACATTATTTTTAGTCCATGACACAGGAAGAGCTGGTCATGCCCTCAATTATGAAGAGATACACAGTTTTGCTTGAGGAGAAAACAAATAGTTTAAAAGCTTACAACAAGTTAATTAATTATTCACAAGAAACAAACTTATGAAACATATTTTTAAATGCAGTACAGTGGCCCTTTAAGGGGAGTTTGTCTGGGTGCGTGTGATGGAGATAGGGAGTTTAGCAGGGATTATGTGAAAGGGATATGTGGGAATGAAACGAGGAAAGAAAAAGGGAAGATGAAGTCAGATAGGGGAGTATAAATATCCAATAGTGGGTATAAAGAGTAGATAAAGGCCTGTGTGAAAGTCAGGCAGCAGTGGAAAAAGTGGAGTGGATGGAGAAGAAGGAAGAAAGGACGAATGGAAAAGAAGACACTAGTGTTGGGGAAGCCACAGTTAGTGAGAATGCTGCACTGATACTAAGAATGACTTAGATAATTACATAGATTCAGTCTACCTCATATGTCCTCTCAAGCCACTTTCCCTAACTGGAGTGGACCTGAACAAACAGCACCAGATTACTCTCTTTAATGGATCCTTATAAATACCAATTACAATTAGACAACAATTTTTTCTTGCAGTTATTCTATTGTCCATGTTTACTACAATTACATTAATTAAAGCAACATGGGAAGTGAAAGTGGACAGCATATTCAAGGATTAAGATCCTTCATGCAGTTTTTCCTTTGTATGTTGTCCAAATGCATGTAATTGCAATAATATGGGAACAAGATCCCTTGGAACAAAAACAGAATAGTGTGTTGTATATGCTTACAACTGTTCCTAATTGGTGAACATGAGGGATAGAGTTATGTGAATCAGAATTACCAGCTACAAAGAAGCAAAGATTGAGCTAATGCACTGCTTGTTTGTTGTGTGTCAATTTAACACAAGAAAAGTTCAGTAGATATGTAAACACTTACCAACTATAATTATAACCATATGGTCCTGCATTACATCTACTTTGCAGCTGATGTTATAAGTTAGATGTATTAGGGCCAGTGAAAGTGATTCTCATGTCAAACCTATTATTAGTTTACCATTAAGTAACATTAAACAGCAGCATATCAAAGCTTAAGCCAGAAAATATCATTTAAAACACAGCTTACCTCATTAATGGCCATTGATGCACCCATCTCCTCCTCTGTCATTGTCCTAAAAATCACTAATAAGATGTGTAATATTTCAGCTGCTATAACATTATTCATGCCTTACCAATACAACCTAATCGGTGCTATCTCAGTTGACTATGAGAGAGGTGAGGAGGGGTACAGAAATGACCACTAACAATGTAAACTGTGTTTTTTTAATTATATTTGCTGGCTGAATATTTGCTTTACTACTGTTTGTACATGTATTTTTAATGTTAATTAACTGTGAACTTAAATAGGTTTAACATACAAATTGCATACACTTGCATTTTAAATTCCTATTTTACTTCCATGTGTGTTAAGCTCCTAACTCCACAGTCATAACCCCATTTACAATACACGCCGACAATCTCCTTAATCAATATGCAAAGTAATACTAATGAGTCAATGGCATGTTATGGAGGGATGACACTATTAAAATCAGATTAAGAGTAGCTTTTCATGCAAATGGATAAACAGCACAAAAATCTTGCTAATTTAAACTTGATTGATTGTCTTTTTTTCTTGAACATATACAGCCTTATTAAATTGAGATTTGGCCAATTGAATAGGGCTCTATATAAGCACAGAGCATATTTTTTTACAGAAAATTTTAGTTAGTGAACTTCTATCCAAAAGCAAGGTCTTCACTAACTAAAAACTTCTGTAAAAAAATATGCTATGTGCTTATGTAGAGCCCTTTAGAATTGGGCGAATCGCAATTTAATAAGGCTGACATTGTGAATCAACATTTTAGAACCCAAGTCTGTCCATAGATGGCAATTTGCATTTCTTCCATTTCTTTAATTACAGTACATTTTGCATTAAGATCCATGACAATCAATCTTTGATGTCTATTTCAAGTGTGTACTAAAAAAAAAATCAGTAGACTTCAACCTTCCATATTGGTATCATGAATCATAAAAAAACAATGTCTGAATGCTGAACTCTCTTAAATGACCATCCAAGTATTGAGTCTTAGCACATGCTCAGAGAACCTGTGAGAGGCACAATTACTGCAGTTTAATAAAAGAAACCCATGCAGAAAAATTTTAAATTCTTAAAACAGAGTGCTGGTGCATATAAAATCAATAATTATTGGGAAGTCCTTAACATGTTTAGTGGTACATCTTTTGCATTTTAATATTTCCACCTCTGTTTGCCATGTTGCTTTTCTTCATGTAATAAACCATTATACATTATAATAAGCCGTAAATACCAGACACTTTCACCTTGTTTGACTCACCTGTGCACAGAAATCAGCAAATCCAGCCCTGTGTACGACCCTCCAGGACCGAGTTTGGACACCCCTGTGTTATGGTGTCAGGACAGGTCTGCCGCTGCAGTGCAGCCTCCGACCACTAGATGGCTCTGCCGATAATTTGCAGCACTGCCGATATGTGAGAGAAGTTCTAAGCGTATAATGTTAGCCTAACCCTTGAACTAACCCTCACCCTAACCTCAACCCTTACCCTCACCCTAACCCTAACATTTTACGTAAGCCTTGACTCTATGATATGGCACCGGAATATCGTCAGCGCCATCTAGCGGATGCTCACCACCACTGCTGCTGCCTTGTGCTGCGCTACCATAAGAGGATAGGACCGCATTATTTCACTTATACATTTTTAACTGATGCCTTCAGAATTAATTAATAGTATATATATATATATATCCCTAAATATATAAAAAAAAAAAAAAATATATATATATATATATATATATGTATATAAACATACGAAATATGTTATGTGGGTATAGGGGGTTAAAAACTCCTCTGCTGTCCATATATAATTTATTTACATATATATATATATATATATATATATATATATATATATATATATATATATATACCGTACCTCCCAGTAAGTAGTAATATTCACTTAATACAGCATAGCTTCAAAACAGCTAGACCGAGGCGCACAGTGAACATTAACCTGGTTTGCTTGCCAAGACGGAGCAAAGAGAAACCTTCACATAATCATTTCCAAACATTAAAATGACTCCATTGTCATTATAGCTGAGAGATTGAATTCGCCTCATCAAAGCGGAGTATGACAGGTGACTCAATAGGATGGTGCCAAGCGGAGAGGCAAGAAGATTAGCAGGGCACTGATATCATTATTTCCGCCTATCACGGATTCGGCAGGGAGGCAATTGTAATTTCTGGGCTTATTAGTCTGCATTCGGAGGAAAAAAACCTAGTGATAAAGCTCACTCTGACAGCCAGGCATTTGTGCAGCAAGTGCTGTCACAGTGACACTTACAAAATGCCAATGTGGATATGTCCTTCTAATCCTCACTAATAGAGGTTAAAGCACAGTACAAAGGCATGCTTATCAGCAATCACTACACTAATAGCATTTGCATTTTTACACTTAAATATAGTAATTAGATTGTTCGTTTTTAAGTTGAAACAATTAATGTTACAGTGAACACATATTACACTTTACATTTTTTATAAATAAAACAATATATTCTGTGTTGAAATGTTTTACTTTTTTTTTTTAATAACAATAAAAACACTATTGAATTCAGCCAAGTATTGGAATGATTTTCAAGAACCAGTCTGAATTTGGCCAGTGTTACAATGATAATACTTCACTTCTAAACCTAAACGGACCCTAGAATTTAGGGATAACATGTTTGATTGTATCCCTAGATGATACAAAAATAATTGATTGGATGTTGGCTCTTCTGATTGCCTCATCGGTATTCTGTTACTCCTGAATCTTGGTTTGCCAGAGGTTACCTGAAGACTGGTTTGGAATTTCATACACCTTTAGATTGTAAGTTTGCTAGTTTTCAATCTTGCAAGGTGCTTTGGGGAAAACATTTTGGACACTGGATTCTAAGCTCAAAGACAGGGCCCCCATCCTTTGCAATGTGTTAAAACTGCTATTATGTTTTGCTTTGATCGTAACCCATGTATAGCGCTATGGAATATGTTGGCGCGTTACAAATAAACAATAATAATAATACACCTGCAGATCCAAAGCAGGAATAAAATGGAGAAAGCAAAAAGTTGTGGGTTAGTTCTCAAAGATCCTTGTTGAGATATTGTGGACAGTAGCTAATTTCTACAATGTATGGTCTACCATCACAAGTTCCAGTTAAAGGGATATGTAAGTGAGCTGGATTATGAATGCTTCTGATAGAGGAGAATTAGTAGTGTATGAAACCATCTGTAATATAGAAAAGCTCAGTTGACTTACAAAGTTATTTGCACAAAAGTCAAATCCAGCTGTTCACACCCACAGGTACAAACAGGAAATACAGCAGGGTACATATTTTGACCTTTCTGGTACAAAGCACAGGAAGTAACTGTTGCAGTTCTTGTACTGAGCATGCCATAAGCCACTGAGGGGAAGAATGATACAATGTATTAGCATGATTCTGAATTTGAATGTTATGTTAATTGAGGTGGAGTTTTCTAGGGGTGTACACGATCAAGTGCAAATGCCAAAAAACATAGGAAATTCTGCTAACTTCAAGGTAAGCTAATTAATGTTTATTATGGGATATTTTCATGCAAAAAAGGTTTTCATACACTACTAATTCTCCTCTACGGGATGCATCCATAATCCACCTCACTTACATATCCCTTTAAATAACCCCATTTTACAAATCCCAGGGTGGACCTAAAGCCTTTTCCTCAAAGTTGTATTTATTTTTTCAGGAATTGTGATGGAGTTATGTTTGGCCTGGTATACACCTTTTAGAATCAAATGGCCTACTATGCCACGTCTCCTTAAGTGACTCAGAATAAATGCATGAGAAAAAAACAAGCCACTGTAGAAAAAGACATTTGGGGCATTTAACATGGCTCCTGCATTCAGAGGGCCTCATTCAATTGCGATTTGGCCAATTGAATAGGGCTCTAAATAAACACATAACATATTTTTTTTAAATAAGTTTTTAGTTAGTGAAAACCTTGCTTTTGGATAAATGTTTACTAACTAAAAACTTCTTTAAAAAAAATATGTTATGTGCTTATTTAGTGCCTTATTCAATTGGCCAAATTGCAATTGAATGAGGGCCAGAGTCTGTCCCAGAACAAATGGTGTCATCATTAGCAGTTTCCTTTCTCACCTCCTCTACTTTATATGGGTGTCTGTGGCAAGTTATTGTGGAATACTACACATCAGTCCATGTGTACTCACGTGACTGATCAGCGTGGCAATGCACGTCAGTGGGAGAGACACCACTCTGGCCTGTATAATTAGCAAGAAAACAGCTAAGCCTCTGAGAAACAGAGCATACACTGCACACCACTGAGAGCAATGATTAGGGGAGATAACACAGAGAGGCAGGGGTACTGTAAACAGAATTACAGCACATACAATTCCCTACTTGCACTAATTGGTTCTGATGGTGTCAGTCTCATCATTTCTGTCTGCATTTGTGTCACTATATCAGTGCATGTCTCTCTTGCTGTCTCTTTGTGCCTGTCTGCCACTCTGATATTTTCTCTCTTTTTTTTGTCTCTCTCTGAGTTTTATTTTTGGTTTCTCACTGTCTTTCTGCCTTTCTCTCTTTGTGTCTTATTGTATCTATCTTTCTGTGTGTGCCTCTCTCTTTATCTCCCTTTTTTTTAGGTCTCTCTGTCTATGTTGTCTTGCTGCATCTCACTCCCTATCTCACCTTCTCTTTAAGTATCATAGAAACCACTACGATATATGGATATATATACTTGTGTGTACACTAAAGTGGTGAAACTCCATATTGCATCTTCTAAATCATACAGCATGTCGAAGGCCTATTGGTCTATGAGGTCATGTGGTGCTCTAGGCACATGTTCTAAAAAGCTAATGCAATATAATGACCCTTCAACGGTTCCTATTCTTTAGGGCCTTTTCCCCATCCAGTGTATCACTTAATAATAAATGGCTTTTGATACAACTGTTCTTGTATAGTATTATACCACAAATCCAGTGGAATTAAAGGGGTTAAGAGGGGCCAAACAGCATATAAACAAGTGGCCACTCATTTTCTAGTACAACTGCTAATGCTTAGGGCATTCAAGCCAAAACAACTACAGGAATGTATCCACAGAAAATTATAGATGGAAAATTGTTAAATAAGTGTCACATTATGAAGGCTATGTAATTCCATTCTTAAGTGAGTGCAACCGAATTTAATTTGGCTCAGGTCAATGGATATAATGTAAATTATTAGACAAAAAGGTCAGTGGGTGAATGAAAAATGCACGTACATGACATGTAGCCACGTATAATTAACACAAGTCATATAGTATGTTATTCAGGATAAAAAGTCATAAAACATTTATTACATTGCTTTTTTTTTAAGTGGTCCAAAATAAACTATTTTTTTTTTTGTATTTTTAGATGAATTTCTGTAACAGATTTATATCAAATGCTTATTTTTCTGGTTCACTATTAAGAACATTTTCTTATATTTTCGCCATTTTCTGTCATTGGGACCACACAGCAATTCCCTATGCAATTTAAATCCTATTACAATGATGACACCCTGGAACAAGATGTCAGAATTATAATATTTACGCAGTAGTTTATTATCTTGGCTAATTGGCAGATAAGACATAGGTTACCATTTATCAGAGGTTTACAGCCATCTAGGGCCGCAGCGTAGCTAAATGCCATTTTTCTGATGACGGCTCTAGACATCTTCATATATTAAGTGGTGATAATTTATTTCCCATCATATTATACAAAATGTTAAAAGCTCATACGACACAATTTATTTATATATATATATATGTATATATATATAAATAAATATATATAATATGTATATACATATATTTAAATATATGAACACAAGAGCACATGTGTGTAGACTGATTTTAATCATACTCATCTTATTGTGGAACTAGAAAATTCCTTATCAAGAAATTTAAACTTTACCCGTAAATAGGAAAATATATAATACGTGGTTATTAAAAGCAATATCTATATTATAGCTATTCAGATAATTGACCTTGAATGTTTCTATATTTAGCCATTCATTTCATAGTGTTCAATGCATCTTATACTAAAGAATCATGACTTAATTGACCACTGCAATGTCCTCCTCCTTTTAACTTAGCATAAGAAATATTATATTGGGAAACTGATTACACTTCAAATGTCAAAATTCTTTATTATATTATTGTTTTGCTTATGGAACAAACATTTCATGAATATTTGGGGAACATTTAAACTACTAAGTCAACCTTATTAAATAAAAACCAAATATGAAATAGAAATACAAGTCATTACTCAATGAGGAATGAGATCAAAAGTCCTGATTGGTCACAGTGACAGTGAGACAAGGGTATATATACTGTATATATATATATATATATATATATATATATATATATATATATATATATATATATAAACTCCTCACCTCTTCAGCTAGACACCTAGTTACATTTCTAATCAATGTTTAATTTATTCACATTGGTTGGCCTTCTCAGCAGGTGAACCTTACAACAAAAAATTATGCCAAATCTTTAATTCATATTTTGTGTTTCAAAGCAGCATTAGCTAGATCTAAAAATAATACACCCGCACCAGTAGTAAAGAAATTAGGCTGCTGTTACCGAATGTAATCAGCTTTCTGATAGTCACTGACTGATTCCTATAAACGTTTATTTAGTCTGTTTACATTTTGGTATCTAACAACCTCATTAAATTGGAGCTACGTGTTAACACGTAGATCGTAACTGTCATCTTAGGGCTATTTGCGTGCTAAGATGCCTTGTAACGTTGCTCGCAGCGGGCTTTGCGTGTTAACACGCAGGACGGACGAGAATAGGCTACGTGGAGAGCAACGTTGAACGTCGCGCATGTAAGTCCTTTGAACTTTCATGCAGTAACCGCTAATTGTTTAATTCAGCTATTAAAGTGCATCGTGGTCACTCGCGAGCAAGCACGTAACACGCAAATAGAGCCCAGAGGCCGATGTGTGCTCTACAGCAACCGCAAGGAACGTAAAGTACAATATGAAGCACTTGTAATGTAAATAAAATCACTCTACTGTACATTTATTATAAGGGAAAGTGATGTTAGGTCTTAGAATTAATAGCACAACATTCTCAAGCCCGCAAACTGGCCCAGAAAAATACTTTAGTTCATGATTATTTTTCGTGTTATATTGATCCGTGCATTCAATGTGTTATGACATATACTGTAACTCACATGTAATAGAATATCATATGGAGAGGTTTGACCTCTCTTTATCAAGCCTGAAGCAATATCACAATATACTGCAATACTCATTATTAATATATATATATATATATATATATATATATATTAATAATTACTAGATTACTGGACATTAATGGCTGCTTCACTCTGCAATATATATGTTGTTTGATACAGGGGGCATATGCTTAATGGAAGTCATGTTTCATATTTTTTTTTAATTGTTTTAGACATTCAGGTGTGAACACAAATGTACTATTTATTTACTATATATATATATATATATATATATATATATATATATATATATATATATATATATATATATATATATACTATAATTACTAACCATATATATACTGTATATATATATATATATATATATATATATATAGCACATACATATATATATATATATATATATATATATATATATATATATATATATTGTGTATATATCGCTGATTTAAAAATATAACATAATTCATATATCACAAAATTCTGAACAAATGTGCTGCAAATGTAAGCAGAAACTTGAACACAGGTTATCCCTTGTAAAAGTTCTTCAACCTGCTCATAGTGGCTTGTTGTAAACAGGATGCTTTTGTATTAATGCATAACAAAACAACCCAAGACTTTTATGTCATGGAGGTAGTGTTGTCAATGTGCAGCAGTAACACATAGCAAAAATAAATGATTTCTTAATGAATTAACCGGATCCTATAACTTATAAACTAAATAGGTTATTGCAGTGAGTTAATAACACACATGCCTTTCATGACAGTAGATGCTGGCTATGTGACAAAGAATAGGAATTGATAGCATTAGTATGATGCAGAAATATGATGGTTTCATTAGCAAGACTCCTACATTATTCCTACTCAAGGAAGGGCTATCAAATGGAATCCCCCAGTTTAATTACCACTTTTGGTAACTGACCATGTTTAATCTGTACCAGTATGACCCTACTTTTCCTACTTCTTAGTTGGGCCATCATTTGCTCTATTTCAGAGCATTCTTACCAATAATGTAGGAGGGGAGGAGGAGGAGATTTCCTTATTTGTGCTATTGCTATTCAAGCAGCTCACATAATCTGATAAATTGTCTGTGTTTTCAGGTAACACCTGCATGGGTTCAGATGGAGAGTGATATTAAACAACCACTACAATGAAAGTTTTTGGTTTTAGACTTCAGCAGATATGAGTCTCTTAACTCCCTATGAGATGCCCAGGCAGTGGGAAAGACCTGCCCTGGATCATATATTGAAAAAGAGTCTTTATCTGCCTCCTTCTCTGCACTCGCTAATGCAGCAAACATAGATCAGAAAAATATTTGGTCAGCCTTCTGGGCAGAGCTTCTCCTAAATCCTGGATACCTAACAGGTGGTGGAGAGAAGAAACTTTGGGCTCAATTCAATTACAAGCCATCAACCCGATCGCTGTAGGTCGTATGTCTGTGGGTGTGTTGCGGTCTACCGTTCGTCTCTTACGGTGCTATTCAATTGCTCAAGCCCCCAAGTTACTGTCCCAAAGCCAAAACTGTAAACCATGCACTGGTTCGTAGTAGTTCAGGGCAGGAACATGATCAATTAAGCAAGCCTGTAACCTCCCATTTTGAATCAGCCAATAGAAAATGAGACCTTATTACGGCAGTAAATCATGGTGGTTACATGGCAATCAATTAGGTTCTGGGGTCTGATATCAATCAGACTCTCAAACCAGCGAAATAAAGAATTATGAAAATTAATGCCAATACTGTTCTAGTCCATATGGGAGGCAAGAAATGTATCAAATCATTGACACCCAAGATCGATTTAGCCCCAAAATGAAACATAGAAATACAATTAATTTCTGGCCAATTTGTGGGCTTTAGACTGTTGTGCTATTAATTCTAATATCTTTCATCTCTTTCCCCATTATTTACAGTGTAGGATTGATTTTTTATTTGTTTTTACAGTTCTACGAATAGCAGTTTAACCTCCTTGCGGGTCCTCTCTAGCACTCATAGGATTTTCTCTCTTTCTTTTGCCATTTATGGGTGTGAAAACATTTGCAGGCTTGGGGTAATTGAGCAATTGAATAGCGATTTGCGATTGTAGCCATCCTAACTCTTGCGAAAGTGAAAGATCAGTGGCTTCAGGGGGCTGTAAGTTATGGGTTTTACCATGGCAATTTTTTCAAGGCTGTAACTCGTAACCCTTTTGGAGCCTGCAAAAAGACACCAATTAAATAGCAAATTAATTTGCGACCTCATTCACGGTCTACAGTAACATGCAAAAGCTTAATTGAATCGGGCACAAAATATTAAAGGCTACATTGAATTTTATTTATTCAAATCTTGATTTTATTGAAGTTAAGAGAGCTATAAAAGAGACCAAGGCTCATAAAGCACCTGGCCCGGATGGGTTTACACATTTTTATTATAAGCAATTTATAGATACGTTAGCACCCCATCTTCAGCGGCTTTTTAACGATTTTTTGTCTGGTAAGCCTATGAGGGCAGAATTCCTGGAAGCCAAAGTGATAGTAATACCTAAGGAGGGTAAAGACCCATCTCAATGTAAGAGTTATAGACCTATCTCCTTGATCAATTGTGATGTTAAACTCTACTATAAAATCTTAGCGAACAGGCTATCTCAGGTGCTGCCGAGCCTAATACATCCAGACCAGGTTGGGTTTATCCAGGGTCGTGAAGCGCCAGACAACACCCGACGGATCATAAACTTGCTTGATGTAGCATCATTCCAGAATACGCCCTTAATGCTGTTATCCCTTGACGCGGAAAAGGCCTTTGATAGGATCGATAGGGTGTATATGACACTACATAAATTTGGCCTAAGCGAGAAGGTAGTGAAGGGTATTTTAGTATTATATTCGGCCCGACAGCATATGTTGCATAGGGGTTTAAATCTCGATCATTTAAAATCACAAGAGGAACGCGGCAGGGATGCCCTCTATCTCCTCTCTTCTTTGCTTTGTGTATTGAACCTCTGGCGGTAACCATCAGAGAGCATATGAATACAAGGGGAGTTAGAGTGGGAGAGACGGAACATAAATTAAGCCTCTTCGCGGATGATGTCATGCTTACTATCTCCGAACCATTAGTCAGTCTCCCTAACCTGTTCCATGCTCTTGAACTTTTTGGCAGGATCTCTGGCTTTAAAATTAATTTGAGTAAGAGTGAAGCGCTAAATGTCTCCTTACCAGAGCAGTTGAAAGCCCAATTATCAGGAAACTTCTCCTTTAGGTGGGTCCAAAACCACATTAAATATCTAGGGTTTTTTATCCCCAGACAATCTGGCCTAACGTACTCAGCAAACTTCCCGGCGCTCATTACGTGGTCCTCATACAAAATTTTGTAGCTAGGAAGTATTCACGCTATCAAAATGAATATTTTGCCCAAGCTCCTGTATCTCTTCCGTACCATTCCAACGGCTGTTCGTTCCAAGGATATCTTGGCTATTCAGGGGGCAATTTCTCGCTTCATTTGGGACCGTAAAAGACCTAGAATAAATAAGACGGCCATGAAGGCTTCAAAGGCCAGAGGAGGGCTGGCCTTCCCAGACCTATTGAAATATTGTAAAGCCACTAGATTAGCCCAAATCACTAAATAGTTTGGTAAATAACAAGTGCCAATATGGGTAGAAATAGAAACAAATATCTTTGAACAAAGTGGCATCCACATTAAACAGGTTATTTGGCTTAGCTTACATTCTAAGTTGGGGAATGCCTCCTTTACTAACTGCATGGTCCAGTCTCTGGCAGTTCTGACCAAGACAAACAAGAGAATCCCACTGGTTGAAACAAACTCATGGATAGCCCCATTGTGGGTATACCAAAGAACGGCACTAATTGATAGACTCTCGCAATTTAAGTGGTGGATAAACAATAAATTTACGGTGGTGGCTGATCTGTTGAGGGGTAATAGACAGTGGTCTATTACTGCATTTAGGGAAGAACACCATTTACCATTAAGGGAATGGCTTAATTTGTCCCAGATACATGTCAATATCTCCAAAGTAATCAAAGGTAATGCCGCTGCCAGGACTACTCCATTTGAGAAATGTTGCCTTGAGAATCCGACTGGCAGACGGAATATCTCTATTATTTATAACTACCTAACAGACCAGACCACACCACCTAAATTACATCATCAACAATCTTGGGAGTCGGAACTTGCCATTGACTTAAACGAGGCTCAATGGAATAAAATACATAAACAGGCGGCAGGCTCCTCATTGAACGTAATATTGAGGGAAAATTCACACAAGACTATTTTGAGGTGGTACCTAACACCGGCTAGGTTGAAGCTTTCCAATCCTTCTTTGGAAGGTAATTGTTTTACGGGGTGTACTGATTTAGGTACTCTTAAACATGTCCTGTGGGATTATCCTAGCATTGCCCACATCTGGCTGGGGACATATGATATCTTGGAGAAACTCTGGGATTGCAGGATTCCCCAAAAACCGTAAGAAGCTCTTTTAGGTCTACCCGTAGAGAGCCTTAGTAACCAGGCTCAACTTTTGTCACACCAAGTGTTTTTGGCAACTCGAGTTACGCTAGCTAAAGCCTGGAAATCGGGAATACCCACATATAGTGAAGTTTTACGTAAGCTTAAGTTCATATATGATATGAGCGTTATCTCAGCTGACCTGAATCAATCATACAAGAAATGGGCTTCATGCTGGGACACCTGGATCCTTAAGATCGGATGGTAAAGTTACAGAGTTCTCTAATTCTTAGGACAATCAGGGTGTGGATCCTGATTTTCCATGTCCCTCTCTTCTCCTGTTCTTCCTCCCCCCCCTTCCCTTTACCCTAGGCGTGTTTTTTCCTTTGTTTTTAGGTTACAAGTTCGATAACCTGTATTTTTATATGTAAGTAATCTGAATTCATATAACAAAAAAAAGAGAGAGAGAAAGCAAAAAGTCGATAATTGAAGTTAAAAGGTTATTTATTTGTATGTTTATATTTTTCAAGGACATTGTTATATCATTTTTTGTTTTATCGTTGAAACATGTGTAATATTGTATTACCTTGATACTCTTAATAAAAAAATATTAAAAAAACAAATCTTGATTTTATTGTTAATCTGTTACTAAATAAACAAACTAAACCTATTTGTATGACCACTTTATACTAGCTTTATAAAAGAAGCCCACATTGTTTGTCATAAAAGAGAAGCATAATAACATACATACTAATTTACACACATATGGAAACATGCTTATTGTTCACATTTTTATTAATAGTGGTGGTCTTTAGAAGCAAATACATCAACAATTACATTCTGTTTTTTTAAGAAATGTTCTTTAATTTCAGGCATTGCAGTGATACATCAGTAAAATATAATGGTTGTTTATTTAATAGGTAATGCTCCATTGTTTCTTTACAAGCTGTGGTGCCTATTGTTTCTGTGTTTATTAAATGTTGTTACATGCACGGGTTACATTAAAATTAAAATTTTCGTATGATCCATTTTCACTGTTACGCTTAAATATGAGAATCCTATTTTGCCAGTTTTTGAAGGAACACACATTTTCTGTTTTACATAAATGTTTGATTAGCTTTATCCCCCTCAGGATAATTTTTGGATGAAATCTATACATCATTGACTAACAGTCTGTCAACTTTTGGAGTGCCCCCTTTCTTCCTATTGGACTCCAATGCATGCTACCATCTTTCATGTGTGTGACCTAAAGCTAAGCTTTGGTCATACCCACAGGTAAAGGATGCAGCAGGTGCAAATTATGTGGACCCATTACAGGGTAGGGACCCACAGCTAACAGCTCTGGGTAAAGGGAGATTATTAAGGAATAGGAACCAGAAAATTATTTTTATTGAAAGGTGATTTGATCACCACGATTTAAGCATATTTTTTATTTTTTTTATTGATTGCCATTGGCTCTTGCCTAAATTATTTATGGGCCCTCCATTCACTAGCTACACCACTGGATTTACACGCTCTTTCACAGTCCCTATGTTTTTGCTAACCCTTGTCTAATACCGTTTCCCAGAGATTGTACCCATAGCCTGAACCTGAAAAACATCAAAAAACATTTTCAGAAAAACATGAGAGGTTAAACATTTCTGCAGGTGCAGGTTTTTCCCGTGTCCAAAAAAGAATGGTTTGTGCTCCTATAATGACTATAATGATCTTAATATGAAAACACTAAGGACGTTATCTTTGAAAGTCTACATCACTCTGTACTTTTAAAAAAACTGCACTTTAGGGGACGTCAGACAGCATTTAATAACTGTCTGTTCCAGGTGTTTGTGAATTATCTGTTCCGTGACCTACCTGAACTTGTATTCATCCAGATAGTAGATGACTCCTCCAGAGAGCAAACTAGCATTTCCTCAATTTTGATAGCTTTTATAGAAGGCTGTGGTAGTGGCTTCCATCGGAGAACTAAATAAAAAGGGGGATCTTGTTGTCCTGTCCTGAAGTAACCTTAACTTTACAGTAGTACCGCATGCCTATTTTTTATGGACATGTGCTGTTTTGCCCCAGAAGAAGGCTTTCCATGAAAATCTTTATCTCACATGTTTTCTTCTGAAGAGACTCTCACAAGCAGAGAGTAATTATCATGTAAGAGACTGGGAACTGTTGTGACATTTGTAGATAAAAAGATCATATATATATTTTCGACTACCACCACTGTAAATACATATATACTTATTGTGTGCTAATTTTCCAGTTGAAGGGTTAACCATTCTCCTTTTTCACACAATAAGTTCTGTCTCTCAAGCGGGAGCCGGTATCCTAGGTTACTATTTGTTAAATTCACCATTATTTTCACCAAGTGTTATCAAAACAGGTGTAGATAGTTGAAGAAAGGCTTATTATTCAAACCTTAAAAAAATAAAATTAGCTTAAAGTATAACTCATAGTTGGGCCATGGAGCATCTTTGCCGTCTCACGTACATAAATAACCCCTATACACCATTTTATGCATATACATACAAACATGGCGTGAGGCTATTGCAATTGTTTGAATGAGCTCTGTGATGGGGAGTGGGTGAAAAGGAAAGAGTTTTATTAGAGTTTTAAAAATAGATTTGGGGCTTCTTCTGTCTGTCACTCTCTGGCATAAACTTCTGCCCTTTTGGTCTTTTTCTGTGATTTTCCCTAAATCTATCTTTACTACAAATTCTTACTAAAAAGAAGACAAAAAGGGATTATGTTAACCAACTTAAGGAGCAGTCCTATCTAGAAAAGGATCTCTTGCTAACTTCATATTGGGTAAAGTATATCTGCAAGTCTTTATTATTACATTTTACAATAGAATTAAAATAGTCCAGATACAATCTTTCTGTTACAATTGATGAGGGGGGTACAGCCTGAAATAAGGTTTTGGGGGTCATGGTCTAGACATGAGTCCCAATCCGTCATTGTTTTCACCTTGGGTCCCTTCTATCAAAAACAGACAGAATGCTTTGATAAATTAAGTTTAATCAATTCTGGTATAAAACCCTTTATTCACTACCCTAACACTTATGTACAAGTTATTTAGTTTGCCATAAACTACACTGTAACCTAAGTATTTTTATATTACTTCAGTATATTTTCTATTTTGGCTGCCATGTAGGTTTTATACCTGATTTTGCTATTTACTGCTTTTATAGAGCAATATGCCATATCACTATGAATATTAATACCAAATATATTCTATGGAATAGACATCTGATTATTTATCCAAGTTTGATATGATCTTATACACTTCTTATTGATATCTATATTGATCTAACAGAATATAGAATGTTATAGAATTGATTATCATCCAATCATTTGAAAATAATTTTAATAAACCTGTCACTGATTGTATATTGTGATCTATCTGAAAATAGATTGTTTTCACAAGTTTAAATACATCCAATTGTTTATAATATTTTTGTCACATCCTAATTGCATGACAGAACTATTGATCATATTGGAAGAGTGACAACATTTAATTGAAGATTCAAGCACTTAGATATCCATATCAACAGATTATTGCAACATTAACACCCAATGTGCTAAAAGGTTGAATCAACTAAATGTTAGCGCACCGCTCCAAGAACCTAATATTGGATATCCTTTCCAGACAGTTCTTCATTGATTGATACTATGCTAGATTAGTGTCCTATGGTCATTCCTACTTGCATCATTGTAGCAGTATCAGATCCTGGCAGAGGAAGTTCCAATTGAATCTACTCTATTTTGTCCCTTATCATGGTTCTGATGCCCTCTCCACGATTGTGGAACATTTTTAAAATTGCAAAACAAATGGGTTACTGCATTGACCATTTTGTTGACCATCTCTCAACAAGGACGTTAATGAATTTGTTTAAGCCTACATCATCTGTTACCAGACAAAATGGCCCAGACTCCAACCCTGTTGAATTTTTCAACTATTCATTGTGTGATATAGCTACATAGCTAATGATTTTTTTGAATACATTTCCCCTCACAGAGGGGTTCTTTACTTCCACATTGGATTTCTGTTTATCAATAATTTCTGTCTGCAGCAGTCTTCATGCAAGTGCGGTTCCAAGTACATTGGATCCTACAAAATCCTCAGATGCTGCATACTCTTTAAACATAGTAATTACAACCATCATAAAAAAAACTTTGGTCTCTTGTCCCTCTCTCTAACTACAGCTGGTTTACTTTCTTCATCCACAAAATGTATTGAACATCTTCTCTACAACTGCTCAAACCAAATGCTCTTCTCCAAGTCCCTACTTGACCTTTGCAAACCAGCTTGTGTTCTCCACATTTCGATGAGTCAGTATTAACTAAAGTAACAGATTACTTGCCAGCAGCCACATTTTTATGTATCAGCTGCTTTTCACAGTGTTACAGTGTCAATGACTTGAGTTTCCTCTAAGTTCTCAATTTCTTTGGTTTACTTTTGGTTTATATCCTCGCAAAAGGACCGATTCCTCAATATGTCCCTTGCAGCCTCCTTTGAGAGATGACACCCCAAAACGGCCGAGAATAGGCTCCAGGAGAGCTACGTAGTAACACGCACATGTAAATCTATGGGGTGAACCTCACACCTCGGAAGAATCCCTATGGGCACAAAAATGTGCCCGCAAGGGATACTAAAGCCCATCAGTGCTGCCTTGGAGCAGCCCAACACCAGTGTCTGATGCTCCCCCCTGCTCCCTAAACAAATACCCATGCTGCAGGGGTCCCAATCATGACCCCTTTCCGCCTCCCCACATTAACCACTTGCAGCAGTTATCCCCGATTGGCATCATATCAGGATCCCTCTGCATTTAATTTTTTTATATTTCCCGCTGCGGGTCCTTTAAGGGCCCTCGGCACACTATCAGCCAATCACGGCAGCGGGGCTACTGCAAGTACCCCCACGACACCTAACATTAACCCCCTCAATGCTGGTGGTCTCCATCGGGACCCACAAAGTGTCCCTACATTAACCACTTGCTGCAGGGGTCCATAGGGACCCCCACAGCCCCCCCACAATAACCCCTTGCAGCAGGGGTCCCCAATCAGCATCGATCAGGCCCCTGCTGCATTTAAAAATATCAAATTCTCCTTAAAGCCCTCAGCAAACTATTAGCCAATCCCGGCCGCGGGGGTCCTGCAAGTACCCCAGCGGCACCTAACATAAACCCCCCTCTATGCTGGGGTCCCCATTGGGACCCCCAGAGTGTCCCCATATTAACCCTTGCAGCGGGATTCTCGATCAGCATCGATCGTGACCCTGCTGCATTTAAAAATTCTAATTTCCCGCCTCACAGGTCCTTAAAGAACAGTAAAGGTCCTGAAAGGACCCGCACTAAAAAATGATTAACCCCTGCAGCAGTATAAGAACCCCCCACACCCCCAGGCACCTAAAATTAACTCCATCACTCATGGGGCTCTATACAGAGCATCATAAGCCCCTAATGACCCCTATAACTCATGGGGCTCTAAACAGAGTCCCATAAGCCCTTAATTAACCATGTCACTCATGGGGGTCAACATAGACCCCCATAAGCCCTTAATTAACCTTATAACTCACGAGGCTCCATACAGAGGCCAATGAGACTAAAATTAACCCCCTCAGTCCAATGAGGGGTCTCTATAGACACCTACAGGACACTATTAACCCCTAGGTGAAGCCTACAAGTGCCATGAGGGTCCTCCAGGACCCTCATGACAAAGTCTAAGCCTACACTACACTATTAAACCTAACTATACCCCATTAACCCCTTAAGCCTAACTATATCCCATTACCCCATGCTAAACCCTATCTAAACCTAACTGGGCCTATCTACCCCTTACTGGGCCAATTTAACCCTAACTGGGCCTATTTAAACCTATCTGAACCTAATAACCCTAACTGGGCCTATTTAACCCCATCAAGCCCTATTTAATCCCATCACTTATGGGAGTCTATACAGACCCCTGTAAGCCTCCATCTAACCCCATCCCTTATGGGGGTCTATACAGACCCCTGTAAGCCTCTATTTAACCCAATCAGTCCCATAAGGGTCTATGAAGGCCCTCATAGGACAATGAGAACCCTATTATTAACCCCCGCCAGAAAACAACACTACACCATACTATTCTCCCACCCAATAAACCACTAAATCTAAACTAACCCCCTCTACCCTAACCTATTAACCCCTACCTACAGTATGTAACACTACTTACCTACCCCCCTATTAAACCCCCACCCTACTAATTACACAAAATAAAAAAAGCTAAGGTACAAAAAATAAAACAAAATCTATGTTACCAAAAATAAAAAAAAACTAAGGTACAAAAAATAAAAAAAGAACATCACAAACCCCCTCACTACAAAAAATAAAAAATAATTACACACCTGCAAAGAAAAGCCATACACAAATATACATAACATTACAGTAATAATATATTATAAATATATCCCTAACTACAATACATGTCCCCTATTTAGACATAACCCCCTATGTATACAAATCCCTCTATCTACACATTACCCCCTATCTATGCATAAACCCCTATCTATACATAACCCACTATCTATACATTACCCCCTATCTAGACATTACCCCCTATCTATACATAACCCCCTATCTAGACATTACCTCCTATCTCTACATAACCCCCTATCTATACATTACCCCTATCTATACATAACCCCCTATCTATACATGAACCCCTATCTAGACATTACCCCCTATCTATACATTATCCCCTAAATCTAAGCTAGTGATGATGTGGGGGAGCCTGCGGCAAGTGATGATGTGGGGGAGCCTGCGAGATAATCTCGCAGGCTTTCACTTCTCCTGCCCTGTTGCTCCGTGTTTGACACAGATGGCCATGCTGCGTAGCTCATACGATGCTCGCAGCAGTCTAATTTAATAGCGTCGTAACTTTTCAAAATTTGAAGCACGCAGGGCTTAAGTTCTAACCTTGTCTCTACGAGGCTGGAATTTAATATGGCTGACAATCTGCATCCATGGTTCTTTCTAGGTGACCAATTCTATTAGGAAAAAAATCAAATGCCTCTCTCCATTAATGCAAAATTAAATATTTCAAAATGAAAGCTTGTATATATCTTACATTATAAATACACGTTTGCACATTAACAGGTCAAATTTCTCAAACAGCATACACTTCAGCAGTTGTTTGAGTTTTTTCATTCCTTACATCCGTCAGAGTGTGCCATTTTCTCACACAAGTAACTACAGAATCCTAATGTGTATACTCTTTGTGTCCAGCTTCATCTTCTGTCTTCCCTACCAACTGTCTGTCTTCAATGCACCATGAATGCCTCCACCAAACCTACCTTCTTTGCAGATTATTCTTTATGTTCTCAACTAGTTTGCCAGTCTCCCCACTAGGTGCCCATTCTCCTGAGAATGTAATTACATATCATAACTACTCAGCACATGCTATAGGAACATAATTGTTTAAACTTAGCTGGTTATAGATCTGGAATCTGTATGGCTGTGGAAAGATGTCTATTGCTTGGGTTACAATATGGCTTTATACAGAAGTTGTCTATAGTATGCACTTTCTTTTGATTCAATATGCGCATCACATTACCTGTAGAGACCAAACTAGTTTTGTCTTGTCCTAGTTAACAGATAGAGAATTAAGCTTTGTTTGGCTTCACTCAAATCTGTTAAATTCAGTGGTGCTCAATACCCCAAAAAGTGACCCTCTTGCCTGAAATGGGTGTACATTTTCAAATAGTTTTTTGTATTCTGAAAACAACATTCTAAGCACATTTTTAGCCCTAAATGGAGCTATTTATAAATGTTTCCATTTAACGTGATTTACAGAAATGTGTGAAACCATTGTAAAGTATGGGAACAGCAAAAAAGATGAGGCAAACATGTGGATTCAAATCAAACAGATTTATAGGCAGTACAGGAAATGAACAGAACAATGCATTGTATTCTGAATAAGCAAAGCATTGTTCGTGATTTTATATGGTACTTGAAATTCAAGTAGAACATTGTAAGAAGCAAACCTGTAGGATTAGAATATTATAAACTAGGTTCAACATCAGTGCAAATGTACATTTAACTATATACAGCTGCTCTAACCGGCCCTGGTGGTGGTGAATGGAGGGTGCATATGTCTTGTGAAAGGTTTAACAACTCAGGCTTCATTTCCATGGCATGTTAAACACTACGGTTTGTTTTTCTACTCTGGGTCTCATTTCCATTACGAGACTTCTTTTGTGAATCTGCTGCTGTCGTCCTTCTTAGCATTATCATGTTTTTAGTGGCTGGCACTATAACGGCACAATAGCTTGTATCAAGAGCTCTTGCAAAAAACCAATGCTGCAAACTTTGCACACTTAACAAGCCCTCGTTACATACAATTAAGGCCAGAGAGATAAATATTGACTCTCTAGATTATTTTCTAAATTTGTTTTGTTGAGTATCCAAGAAATCAGATGGGGCAATGTTCCACTTTTCTGATAACTTCAATTCTCAACTAATAGAAACAAATAAAGTAAGGACTTCTGTCCACAATGGGTTAGCGACATCCATTGTTGGGAAGCACTAATCGGATTAAATTGGTTTCCAGCTCTACTGCTAGAAGCCTAAACTCATTCCAAAAATGTTCACATCTCAAGGGGATGTGCCATTGTTGCTTTCCTCCGCATCCCTATTTAAATCGCAGAGATAGAAAGAAGCAAGTACAGACTTGAGATTATAGCAATGCCTTCTGACAATGCAGACAAAGCATGGGATGAGCACCATTGCGGGAATACAACACTGCAGTTAAATACCATTGAGCAGAATAATATGCCCCGTATTTAATGCCTTTTTATTGTAAGAATATTGGTTAGAATACAATTTGCTATAGATGAGATAGCTAGCAAAATGAACATATCAGCTGGTACAATACCCACTATTAAAGATGATTCAGACACTGCTCATAATGCATTCATTCAATTTTCAGAGTCTAAAAAAATGATACGTGTGCTCACATATAACAAGCATAAAAATGTTATTGTTGGCCAAAAAAATGAAAAAAGAAAATATATCCTATTACTATAAACTACAATAAAATGTTGTAAATTGTGTTTTCAAGTTCTGAATTCTTTTTTTAATGGTTTGTGGCATTGTTAAGTGATTAAATAATGACATTTTCTAGGAATGCAATGGAATATACTAGATAATCAAGCTAAAGAGGCCGCACCAGTATATGTATTATCACTGTAGCCCACGCAGGCGGGTATGAGCCACGCAGTACATTTTTTGCCTACAGTCTGATAATTTTCAAAGCTATTGGCAACTTGGGAATTTTTTCTTCCTTATCAGTGTGGCTCAGCTAACTTCACTAAAACTAATCAGCGCTGGAATCATTCATTCAAGGATTGCATGATCATGTTTTTCTTTAGCGGTGACAGCTGCCTGAGCCACATTAGCAATGCAGATCAGTCAGCCTAATAGGTTAATGCAGAACACGCGAAAATTAGGTTTAATCCCCAGTGAAATAATCTAACATTTTCACATTTCTTGATGTTGGGATAGAGACATTGCTGGTGACTCAATTAGGTATAATGTAGATCAAAGCAAATTTACCTTCTGGCTGAACCTTTTCTGTGGTTTAGATAGGAGAATAGAAAGGTGCATGATTAAATGTGAATTGCTGCTGGTAAGAGTCTATAAAGCCTGTGTGTATTGTAGAGCGCAAACACTGCTAATATATCAGTGGCCGCAACACTAATGCCCTATTATAATTTGGGAAATTCTAGTATTCTTCTATAAAATATATGTTCATGCACAAGAAAATGTTATGTATATCATCCCCAAGTATATACATATAAATATATATATATATATATAGCGAGAGAGAGAGAGAGAAAGAGCTTAATATATATAGTTAAATAAATATGAGTTAGTAAAAAAATACATATATATATATATATATATATATATATATATATATATATAGTAAGTAAAAAGTACATATGTGTTCACATTTGAATGTCTAAAGCAAGTTATATATTTATATATATGTATATATATATATACATATATACTATATAGTATATACTATATATATATATATATATATAGAGAGAGAGAGAGAGAGAGAGAGAGAGAGGTGAGAGAGACAGACAGTGGCAACTAGAGACAGAGAGAGATACATATTTATATAATTTTAATTATATATATAGAATGTATACATACTTCATGTAAATAAATAAATAAATATATATTCATATACTCACAAAACACACATACATAAATACTATATTACTGTATTATTATATAAAATAGAAATCTCCAAAACAGGGACTGTAAATATGAACATTATGACGTTATGCCCTTTATTTGCTTACATTTCATACACACAAATTAAATATGCTGTTCTGTGAACAGCCAGCCACAAATCCATCTCATTCACTCAAAAATGAACAAAATGACATGCACTCAGTTGCCAAATTTCTTTTTTTTTACTGTCCTGACATCTTAATTCCTAATCCTTGTGTGTGGTCAAATCAGTGTACTGTAGACAACCAATCAAGCAATTATTCCTAAATTATATTTGCCCGACTCACATTGATTGGTTATTCTTTTCTTATTGGGTAAGCTCATTAATTCTGAGCAGCTTGCTTATTATGCCTTCCACATCATTGTCTTTCACAGCCTATCTACTCACAACAGCCTGCTGATGTATCAAGATGCCATAGAGAAAAAGGGGGCCCAGTGATCTATTGCATTGTCTCCTCCAGCAATTACATTTCACATTGCTGATTAACTTTGATGTGAAAACTAATGAGATAAGGCGTGTTATCAAGGCAGACCTGATCGTCATCTCATTTATACAGCGTTTGCCATCAGCGAATGACAAAAACTAATGAAGACATATCTGACAGCAAAATGAGCCTGGTGCAGAATTCAGTGCCTTGTCAGAGAGTGCTTTCCTTCCAACTCATCACTCTGTGTGAAAGATGGAGAAATTAGCTTAATAATGAAAACACTTCACTTAAATGAACAAATGTTTACATTAAAATAACTACATGATAAATGGATGTTAAAAGATTTTATGCCTCGTTGAGTCTAAACAGTGCACTCATTGCTGGGGGGTGGAATCTGTCTTATGTTGCAGTCCTTGAAATCACCTATGTGTATGTGAAATGTCCACTCTTTGTGCTAGGCTGCAGCAGAGACGTTATATGGCATTAAAATGGCAGCCGGCATGGTGTTAATGCGTGGAAGAAAAATTAGTATATAAAATAGAAATTATGGTTTTATTCACATTTTATTCACATTTAAGGGATTCTTCAGCACTCTCGCATATCAGTATTAAATGGTCACTGTAATGTTCTAACAGGAGCTCGATATTGTAATTTGGCATTGATAACTAATAAAAATGTTGTCAATGATTTAGAAAAGCAATATTCAATATTAAACTTACTCCGGTTTGACTGCTTGTCTCCACTCCTTATTAGGTCATCCAGGGACACTAAGAACTCTCACTGGATGGCAGTCACAAATAGTCAGACACAAGCTTGTGTCAGGAAATCATTTTAACACCACCTCTTATGTGATCATAAAGGAGTGGGATCATCCATGACTGGGAGGTCAGACACAAGCTTATGTCTCAACAGCAGCAGATGCAATTAGAGTAGGATTATTATTGAATATTGGCTTCTCCAAATAACTGAATATGAATTTTATTTAAGAGCAATGCCTAATTAAAACATATAGTTCTTGTTGTTAGAGTATTGCAGTTGTCCTTTAAGGACATACTATATGGTATGCAACACAACCTCTACTCAAGAGTGCATATATTTTATAAGGATTAAGGCTCCCTTATAACTATACTACATTATATAAGAGCCTGTATTATTCAAGATTCCTTTTGTCAGTAGGTAGTGCCTATCAAACTTGGTTTGAATCCCAGTGTCCCAATGACCTTAGCAATCTAAGTGCCATTGAGAGAGTACTCATAGAGGACAGAACACTTCCCTACGCAAGGAATCAAGAGATTTAGGTGACCAGACAGCCTATAAAAGTACACATATAGGAACAGAGTGTTTACCTTCATAATTCTAGAATATTAGAGCTCGATTACATAGCTCCTGTAGGAAATTTAACAAGTCAATATCCCTTGTAAGCTGCAAAGCAGCTATTGCATTCTGCCCATAGCAAAACATTATGAGAATTTTCACTATGTGTGATATGTTCCCTGCTCTACATGTTTTTCTACCTAAAGTGAGATTACATGAATAAATCTACCCTAAGTCTACGTATTCATTAGGGGGCATTATTAAAATACAATTGACCCTCGGTCCGTCTGCCTTGGCTTGGAAATTGACGAATGCTCGCTACTCAACGCGTCTGATGGAACTCAGCACGTTCGCTCCACCCCGCATCTTGTCTCTCAGGAAGTTAAATAGCGTTCAGTACTGTGGTGTAGTGTGGTTATTGCCTGCAAGAGTCCAATAGATGTTTGTGGCTACATGAATCAAAGTGCTGCCTGTACCTATAGGAAACAAAGTATAGACTGTGCCTATAAGAATCAAAGTGCTGCCTGTATCTATAAGAATCAAAGTGTAGACTGTGCCTATAAGGACCAAAGTGTATACTGTGCCTATTAGAACTAAAGTGCATTCTGTGCTTAAAAGAACCAAAGTGTAGCCTGTGACTATAAGTACCAAAGTTCCAAGCAATAACCTTTCTCCTCCTCCCCCTCTACATCGCCACCATCCCATTGGGCCCTCAAGTCTTCTCAATACACTCAGTACAGTTAAAGTGAAGTTAAATTCTATGTTTTTTATTTATGTCTGTCATGATTACATTGTTTGAAGACTGACATTGCCAGTAATTATGAATATGTCCAAGGGAGCATCACATTGTTGCAATGGGATTATGTATTATTGTGTGTTGTTATATGTTGCCTGTACATGGTTATTATGTATACTATTATATATTATGAGAGGGAAAACGTTATGTATAACATATGTGGAACTGGTAAGAATGCTCTGCACAGAAGTTAGCTGCAGATCATTGCACCCTCACAGTCAAGACAGATGTATGTACTTCAAGTAGTCCTAAGTAAACACTTGAGATTTACATCAAGGTTTTCTGCCCTAGCTAACCATGGACATCTGGCCTATCATTTAGATATCTGATGCGTGTTATCTCAATTGTTATAGCAACCAGGGCTACAGGGCAGATGTGTGACACCAGACACATACACAAATGTACACAATAGTATACATATGTTGTTTTGATCATTCAACAACGGTTCAGTTATAGTTTTCACATATACAAGGTGTGAGACTATTTTCTGTGTTTTGTATCCTGACTTGGGGAGTGGTCATGCCACAGGCCACTAGTAACCTGTATCCAGTGTTCTCTGCCTGTACCTTTGGGTCTTGCCCTCTTCATAAGCCATCTTTTGTGCCACAGAGAACAGGAACTACATGATTCTGCTGGGTAGAGTTGAACTAGGTTCATATCAAGCCCCCTTGAAGAAGCAGATCGTGACAATGACTTTTTAGTTTATGGTATCAAGAAACCATAATTTCAAACTAATTAATTATTTCAATTTACATTAATCCATATGGGAAATGCTATCTTAGAACTTTATCTTTTTGGAGTTCAACCTGCCCTCCAGAATGGATTTAACTTGAGTTCCAAAAGACCACTGTATCACATCACTTTGATATCTGGTACTCAACTGGCAAAAAAAATAAACCCTGGCCTTGGTATCAATCGATGCAGATGCAGAAAAGGCATTTGATTGAGTGTTGTGGCCTTATATGTTCAAAACACTACGGTCCTTTAACTTAGGTGATGCAATATTTAATTAAATTAAGAGTCTCTATAACTGCCCAAAACCTTTGTTGTTACTGCCCAGCACATGCCCAGATAACATTTTAATTCAAAGTGGATCAAGGCAGGATTGCCTCTATCTCCCCTGCTCTTTGCCTTAACCTTAGAACCATTCCAGCTCACAAGACAAAACATAAATATACATGGATTAGAGATCAGTAATAAAATCTAGAAAATAGCAATATATGCAGATGATAGCCTAGTAACACTGCAGAGACCACTCACTTTTCTTCCATTTTTAACAAATGAGATGGAAAGATAGACCCAATTAACATACCTAGGAAAGACATAAAAGACCTAGAGAATCAAGAGCAATATGTATTTATCTAACCTGGATCTAGATAAATATTACCAAGCAGTAGCTCTATCAAAAATTCAAGCTTGGCACCTTCCCATAGGACAAAAAGATGGGTAGACATAGATAATAATCTATTGAGAACAAATTGTCTCTCCCATTATATTTGGCTGTCATAAAAGCATAGTTCTAGCATCCTCATAGAGTATCCTACTATATTACACTCTTTAAAAATCAGTAATTGATTAGGGGACAAATATAAGCAAAGATCCACACCCTCCCCATTGGCACTAATTCTCCATAACATAGAGTTCACACCAGGACTACACCAGTCTGGAAAGCTGCAAAAGCTTTATATCAGGAAGAGATAAAAGTATAATTCCAAGACTTACAGCAAAGAAATCCGATACTGTACATGCAAATCTGTAATTTTGCAGATCAGATCATTAGAAAACCACGTATACAATTACTGGCAGAGTTTGAAAATCAAGGTAATGATTACATAAACCATTATTACTTAATCTCTTATATTTGAAATAGATGAAGAAACTTGGAAGGATATCTTAGAAATAGAAAAAAAGATGCCCATTTTTGTGACCTATAAAGAGCAGGGTTATAAAACCTTATTCAGGTAGAGCATCAACCCAGATAAATTATACAGAATTAGAAACATACCAAACAAAATGTGCTGCAGAGAACGTGGACACATAGATGCATACTACCATAACTGGTGGATGTGCCCCAAGAAGAGAACAGGGTCATAAGGGGGGTGATCTGTTGTTGAGGTCTTTATAAGTAAGGGTCACAATTTTACATTTTACTCTGGAAATGCAATTATGGGCCACCTTGCCAATGTGTATTTGGGTCTCTTTATGACTCTTCTTAATATTACTCTTATCCAGTTTATCTCTACCTTGTGCCATTTTCTCTCACTATCTTCTCTTCTTTTACCTTCCCCAGCCACTTTATCTTAATTTTAATGGCAAATACATGGTTTAGTATATAAGGGAAGCATTGCTGCCACCAGAGCCCCCACAGTAATATGATTATAATACGTTCTAGTGGCCATGTTCTAAATAGGTTAATCTTCCAACGGCTTTATAAGAATTTGTGAAGTTACTAAAATTAGGATTGATGCTTGTTACATATCTTTACGATTGCAATATCTCAAACTTGCACAATTTTTGTGTGATATTAATGATAAAAAAATGTGTGATTTGACAACAAATATGATAAAAGTATTGAACTACTGTAAATGAATCTAAATCTGCCTTAGAACTCCAGTGATTTTAGCACAGCCCGAATATTACGAGCGCTAAACACGCAAAATCAATATTTTTTTAACACTTTTTTCTGAGTAATATTGATCCTGGGACTCAAGAAGTTAATACATACCATGGACTAAAACAGATTATCTCATGCATTGTATAGAGTGCTAGCTTGCGAGCCTGATGGGCAAAATATTATTGGCACTAATTAATTCTTCATTTCTGATTACAGATTATGTCTAACTTCCATGTTTTACTGACGTCATGATGATGGGCTCATTTACTATTGGCAGTGTCTAAGAAGTAAATTCCCCTGTGCTAAACTATGTAGGTTCACCCAAGATGGGCAAGTCATAGCAGAGAGGTCAGACAAATTATAGTCTTCTGGATAAGGAACTGGCCACCCACTCCAGTACTTCTGCCAAGACAAAATGTACATAACATGCTTCAGTCCATAGGGTCATGGAGAGTCGGACACAACTGAATGACTAAATAACAACAACATTAGAATATGCACATGTGTCCACACAAACACATACTATACATGTGTTATTTTTATTATACAGTTTGCGTTATCTGGTAATTGGGGCCATCCACAGAGCACAAACTCTTTCATACACCCAAACAAAATCAGACACTACCTGTCACGCACACAGCCAATGAGTCAACCACATATAGTAAGGCATACACTCTGAAATTCTGACACATGTTGTTAGGCACACTATATAAAGCACAGAAATATTTGTATATATTGTCAGGCATATTCGCTGGCTGACACATACCAAATCATTCAAAATCTGTTGGACACAAGTTATCAGACGGATACTCACAAGAAGTAAATTACGGGGTTGCTTAAATATTGTCAGATCATATGATAACACCCCCTGAAATCCTACTTAAAAAGGTGGGGTTTATGAGTTTAGGCTTAAGGAGGTTAATTGCAAGCTTGAGTCAATAGAATACATCTAAACATTCAGAAAATAAAGAACACCCGCGCCCAAATTTACGAGTTTGAGGCATTTGTGGGCTTCTAATAGAAGAGAGTCCTTTGTGGTCTTCTTAAGAGTGCTCTACGCAGTGGGCATATGACTTAACATAGATGGATAGATTCTGTGCAGCCATTTTATACAAATGGCATAAGTTGTGGGGTACCACATGACAATGTTGGAGGCTAGGTGTTAAATAAATTCGTTTGGAGTGTAAGATTGATTTCATGGCTGAATTATTTTTGGAAACAATGTAATTGTTTAAGAGGAGAACAATAAATTGCCACTATAATACATATTATAACCTATTTTTTGATTCTGTAGTTTGAGTTGTTTTTATCAGTTTAATAGCCAATGTTTCTGTTTTTAATAATGTTTTCATAGTTCTGCAAAATGAATTAGTACCAGTAATTATTATGAGGCATTAATAAACTATTAAGGAGTAGGATTTGCCACATTTGTCAATTTGCATCAACAAAATCTATGGAAATTTTTCTTCAGCTAAAAGCATGGAAAAATTGATCTGTGCTAGACCAAAACATTTACCTCTAGTATCTTGTCTTGTCTAGTCTAGTTCATGTCAAGCAGACAAGTATACAGTAATATATAGGACTCTAGTTGCTCTTAATCATTCTAACTGTACTCAAAGATTACCTCAGTGGCTAGTAACATTTTTTTCCTATCCCTCCTGTTGAACCTTGAATTGGTATTAAGTCTCAGATTTCTGTGTCAACTGATGTATGCAATGAGTGCTGTTTCTCAACCAAGGAAAAAAGTAAAACATGGTACAGTGTGTCTCTGTTTTTGTCACATGCAAAACTGAGTTCTGTAAGACCTCAACAGGGAAGGTCAGATAGAGCAATACATGCTTTAGGAGGAAATGTGTAGACCAAAATCCCCATGTTCATCTCATATGGCACATTCTTTTGTTCTTGTAGATAAAATTAATTTGTGTCTTTTATTATCTATTTCTTTCTTTAATAGAAGTCTATAGGATCTAATTGCTTCAGCTTACTATACACACACTGTTTCAGTCAGAGACCTGTTTTCAACCAAGCTGGGAATTAGCCATTATTGATTAGGTCAACTGAACAAGGCACCATCTCAAACCGGATAGACCATTCTTTTGTCCTCTTCCCACGGACTTTGAATCAGGCCTGATTCCAATGAATATTGCAAATGGATCAATGTTCATCCCATGTTTCTAAGTCATAAAAAATCCTCTGATGCAGGGTATGTCCCCATTATCGGACCTATATAAATGAACATATTAAATGAAAGTGATTCAAAGATCCAAAAATTAGGTAGCCTAAAAATTGCAGCAACTGTTGTTAAACCTACCGACAAATAAATGATAATAAAACTTTTTTGCTAAGACAAAAATAAATAGTTTTTCTTATTACTGAATATTATTAATAGCTCATACTATATAGCACTATGTTTCATTCTCTTAAACATATTCATTTGAAATTCATAAAGTGCACAGAGAAATGTATTTTAACTAATTTGGGAGACATTTTACATATTGTACCTAATGCACACACAAAGTTTTCTTACACATTTTCCTCAATATTGAGAACATTTTGTTTGGAATATTTATGTGTATAAAAAGCAGAAGTTAGCTGCAGAACATTGTTACTTTATGTTTTTACGTGTTATTCACTGTGTATCACAAAGTTTTCTAATTGTTTTTTTTTCTACGAAAATTCTCTGTGGTTTAGGAACACCTATAATAAGCTATGCAATTCTGAGGCACCCCAAGCCCTTCTTCCTCCTTTGCTACCACCTGAATGGCAGACTTAGGCCCTCATTCAATTGCAATTTGGCCAATTAAATAGGGCCCTAAATAAGCACATAACGTATTTTTTTAAAATACATTTTTAGTTAGTAAACATCTATCCAAAAGCAAGGATTTCACAAACTAAAAACTTATTTAAAAAAATATGCTATGTGCTTATTTAGAGCCCTATTCAATTGGCCAAATTGCAATTGAATGAGGGCCTTAGTATGACAAAATGGTGTCTGACATAAGAATCAAATTTGAACTAACATGTATGAATATTATCAGATTTTTATGATTTGAACATTGTGAGTGCCCTTTTTTATCTATTGGGGAATGAAGCACTGTTTAGAAAACACTACTATAGAGGGAATACATGATTTCTCAGCTCTTTTTTGCACATATATTACAATTTGTTGTGTAGCCTTTGTGGCACTTATTTTGTATGCAAAATTATTTTGTAATGTTCACAACATATTCTGATAAACAAGTGACCCTCATCCCCAGCTGTCACTTAGTTACAGTTAATTGTAAGATTATATATTGTATAATATAATGGTATTATTATTAATTAATAATATTATATTGTATTTGTGTTTTCAGTGTGTGGTGGTATATACAGTGTATTTTATAGAATATAGTATATATCATAGTGTAGCATATTATGTTTCTATGTTGCAGGAGTTAGGAACATTCATTTCCATTTATCCTGTGCCAGAGACAATAAAAAACATGCTTATCTGTATGACTGGGAGAAAATATTGTTTCAATAAACACTATGCATGTTTAAGGAGGGAAAAATCTGTATTTGTCTGTATCCCGAGGACACTGGGGTCTGCTGACAGCTCCGGCAAGAGGTAATACCCAAGTGGACCCCAGCTCTGGTCTAGCTGTCCAGACACACACAAAAAAAACAAAAACATTGGAATCTGTCTCAAAAGATATTTGATAAATAATTGCAAGCTAACTCGCGTAACGAATATTTTGCCTTGAAATAGCAGAGGATACAGGGATCCTGCTCCCAGCAGTGTCCACCATAAACCAATTCTTAAAAGTAAACATCCATCCTCAGAGCAAAATGTTTCATATACAATAATTACATTACCTTTTGATTTAGAGTTTAAAGTAAATAATATTTAGACATCTAAAACATACTCAAGACAAATGAGAAGCCTCTAGATGCTTTTGTATGAAACGCTTAAGAGCTCTACAAACTTGAAAGCACAACCTCAATTAGGCCTCATCTTCATCTGGAAGAAGAAATAGCAGCTGAAAGCTGAATATATTAGATAATGCACATTCACAGAAGAGCATTCTCTTACTGAAAGAAGAATGCAAGATAAGAAACTTAAAGCTGGCCCAAGAGTTTCCCCGTTAATTTTATTTGAAAATATTTAACTAACTGTGAATAGATATCCATATTTAACAAAGACCTAATTAATGCAGGCTTTTTTTTTCTGCTTAGAAGAAATCATAACAAGCAGAAGGAAAAATTATTTTAGAGGAACTAATTTAAGGACAAAGGGATGACCCTTAGCATTTCATTAAATAAACCAGCCAAATAAAAGATGATTGTCAGTATTCATCCTTGTGCAATTTCTATATGCAAATCATAATCTGCAGATGTTGGGGCTGATATTTTAAATATATATGTATATCGTTTGTTCAGTCTGGGAACATCACACATTTGAAATTTAAATGGAAAAAAAGAAAAATCAAAGACATTTTTAAGATTCCTTTTTATACAGATATAGAATTAAATCTTCATATGAAGGTGAACTGCTTTCTCCTTTAAGTGTTTAAAACCATCCTTTTTTGTTCTCTCATCAGAGTTATATATTAATTATAAAGCCTTTCAAAAACACTTCTTTCAATTAAGATAATAAGCTTGAAAAGCACTGAAAAGCAATGTATAAGAGAAATGCCCAAAAATGTGTTTTTGAAGTACTAGAAGAACGATTAGAAAGTTTGTCTTTAAGCAGAAACCACTTAATTTCAACAATCAAAAAAGTGTAATTTAGCCTAACACTCAAAATCGTGTAATTTAGCCTAAAATTTGGTGTAGTGTAATTTACAGTGAAACACTCAAACTAGTATACTTTAAAGAGAGAGTGACAATTCAAAGATAGTTCACTTTATTTTGAAGTCAAATTGGTAGAGGTCTTAGTGCACAAATTCACACAACCAGATGCTGGCAGCCTCAAATGACTGTCCTCGTGATTCTCTATTAGGTAGAATAATTTTCACTATTGATATCCACCAGCAGATATATAGATCCAAATTCAAATCTTTATAGTTTTTTATCAATTAATTGATCTATAGAAAATAAGTGTTTGTTTTGTACTGTTCTGGCCTCTTATATGATATTGAGGAACAGGGAGCCTTGTGAGTTTTTGTACATCCATAACCTAGTGTTTTGAATGAAAAAACTAGCTAAACAAACATAGATTGAAATCTGTTATTCAAATTTGCTTCAATTCACTAATCTTGCTAAATGTATTCAAAAGATATGCCTATTCATTAAATAGACATGGGAGGTTTCTATATTTCACAAGGAATATAATATTCCTATGTATCTCTTTACTTTTATGTACTTTATTTTATTAAGAAGTGCACAAAAACTCTATTTGTTCTGCCTAAAATCATACAATGTGTACCTCTTTGAGTCTGCCCTTTGTAGCTCATGCAGCTACTGAATACACAGTATGAAGTGCAGTGTTTCAAATTAGCCGGTCAATGTTCCCACTCAAGGAGCATTTTGCAGAAAGTTGCCACTGATTGGTTGCTTTGAGACAGTGCAACCAGTTAGGAAAACCAGTTAGGAACTATTTGTAAGATTGTAGGCAAAAAACAGAGCTTTTAAGCACTTCTTAATAAAATAAGTTAAAAAACAATTAGGAGATACAGAGGTATATTATATTCCTTTTTAAATCCAGAAACCTTCCATGTTCCTTTGATTTATGTCTTGCATTAGTGTTAATTTCCATAGC
Organism: Discoglossus pictus; assembly: GCA_027410445.1. Taxonomy (NCBI): domain Eukaryota; kingdom Metazoa; phylum Chordata; class Amphibia; order Anura; family Alytidae; genus Discoglossus; species Discoglossus pictus. The sequence continues at coordinate 90,922,282 of CM050165.1, forward strand.
TTAAAGGACCACTGTATGATGAAAATGAATATAACAAAATAACTGAGTCTAAGGTCATAAATTGCAAGGGAAATATCATAAAGTTATTTTTTAACAATTTTATAACAATGTTTTAACGAGTCTACTTAATTAATTTTATACTCCACAATGTAATTGTGATATAAAATTTACACTGCATTCATTCTTGAAATTCAAGAGCCCTCTCACACATGCCATTGTCACAAAAGTGTCATGGATGGTTCCAATGCCGAGCAAAGTAGTCAATGTTTATAAAAAAAAAAAATTAAATGTATTAAACATTAATAATTAAAAAACTTATGACATTCAGTTGTTCTTTAACAGTTATATAATTTCTCCCTTTCTAAGGACTTGATCATATAGTTTTGGATACATTTATCAGCAGCTCTGTGCAATAGGAATGTCCACTGATAATGAGTGTGGCTTTCGAGCAAGTATTCTGTTGATACATTTATCCATATAAATGTCCTCTAGGTCTTGGTTGCACAACCAATCATATTTACACCTACAACTCTAATTATGTTGGATGTCTCTTCTTCCATATCAGAATGAGATATCACTGTAAAAGTCACTTGTGTTATATGGCTATTTCCAACTCTCGATTCATTTGGTCAGCAGTATGGTTTCTGATTTAGAAGAACCATTGGCATTCCCTTTGTACCACAACATACGTCAGTCTTTGAGTTATTTATAGTTTTGTTTTTCAGAAATATGCCAGTTCACATTTTGCCGACTTTTGACTTTTGACATTTGGTGCCCAGATGCTTGACTTTAAGAAGGATTGTTTTAGCCTCTTATGAATAAGAGGTCAAGCATCTAGAATTGTTCAATAGTTCGTAGCAAAACACTCTTAGCTTTCATTCATTTCAAAAACATATTTGAACCATACATAGCATATGCTCAAAACTAAATCTTAAAGTCCAAGATAACATGGAAATAAAATCCACATAAAAATATATATTAATGGAAATATTCACAGGTTGAATACTTTTAAATGTGCAAGGTTTTCTAAAAAAATGCAATAAAGATATGTATTTTCAAATATTGAGAGATTGTAAGAACACTGGCAAAATTAACTAATCTTTCTTAAGACAGACATTTGCCTGGCAACAAGGGTATAACTTTCCTTGTAGAAAACCACATATTCATTGACAGGAGGAATTAATATTAAAGGACATGGGGGTGTCCAACAATTCTTTTTTTTTTACATTTCAAACAGTTTCCATATGAAACCGTCTGATATGCAAGGGTTTAAATGGATTATATGGTTTGAAATAAATATATGGCATGAAACTAAAATAAACATACAAACATATAAGGCATTGAGATCTCTGCTCCAGAAAATTGGTAATCTGGCTGAGATTAGGGTAAAAGTTAGAAAAAATAGAGAGGGTAGTTGATAGAGGTAAATGTGGCAGGCAATATCCTCTTGAGGGGATAGCTTCTTGCTATAAGCCATGCAGATGTTTAGTCTCAGAGCGTTATGCTGGTAATATTACGTTTTTAGATGACAGGGTTCTTTGAAAACATGCTTGTATAGGGAACATTTGAATGTATGAAAAAGCAGGAATATAGTCTTACAGAGGAAAGCAAGCATTTCTATAGAGTAGGGGTATCTCAACAAATCAGAACTGTCACAATCTGCTTCTTCAAGGGGGCTTGATATGAACCTAGTTCAAACCTACCCCAGCAGAATCGTGTAGTTCCTGTTCTCTGTGGCACAAAAGATGGCTTCTGAAGAGGGCAAGGCTCAAAGGTAAAGGCAGATAATACTGGATACAGGTTACTAGTGCTCTGTGGCAAGACCACTCCCTAAGTCAGGATACAAAACACAGAAATAGTCTCACACTGTGGATATGTGAAAACTATAACTGAACCTCTATGGAAACAACATATTTATACTCTCCAATACCACACACTTGTGTACATTTGTGTATGTGTGTGATAAAACACATCTGCCTTGTAGCCTTGGTTAATATAAAAAAACTATCAAGATCAAATTCACCAGATATCTATAGCTGACTAGTGAAACAACCTTGAAGTTAATCTCAAGTGTTTACTTACAGTAGGACTACTTGAAGTACATACATCTGTCTTGACTGTGAGGGTGCAATATAATAACTAGTATACATAATAACCATGTACAGGCAACATATAACACACACAATAATACATAATCACAATGTAACAATGTCATGCCCCCTTGGCGACATCCACAATTACTGGCAATTCAGTCCTTAAACACTGAAATCATGACAAGAACAAATCAGTTTGTGGAGAAATTGTAGACAAAGGAAGACATGTAGGGGTGATATGCCTTCCCTTCTACACTTTACTGTGAAAACTATTGGCAATCAGGGGAGTGACTGACAAAGAAGTGAAGTAGGTGAAGCGAGTATGATCATTGATTCTGGCTTTCATTGGTGACAGAATAGAATTAAGACTATTTTAGAGAGGAGAGCATTAAGGAAAGAGTTACAGTAGTCAAAGGTTGATATGATAAGCAAAATAGTTTGAATGTTTAGTGGATTCTGAATGTGAGGTATGTGATTTGAAGTAGAAAATGGATTATTAATCACTCAGTGTTCACAATATTGAGCTTTAGGTTGCATCTGATGATCCATGAGGAGATAGCTATGCTTCATATATGTATATGTGTGTCATCAGCATGTAGATGATGCTGAAATCCAAAAGGTACAAGCCAAGAAAGGCTATGTAGATGTATGGAACTTTGGACTGAGCCATAAGTAATGCCAAAGTAAGAGAAGCTGAAAGATCAAATTAAGAGGTAAGATGTGAAGGAGAAGAGTGCAGTTCACAGTGTTGAAGGCAGCAGATTGTATACTTGTATTAGTACTTGTGATAAATATGTTGTGGATGGGTAACCAATTAAATAATGACTGAAATTATGAGAACAAATTGCAACAACATTTTAAACTGACAAACTCTCAAGTCAAGTAAATTATTAAGCAATACATTAATGGAACATTGATCCCATATGTATACTATGTTATTTCAAAGAATTGAACTTGGAAAAGATAAAAATAATAAATATACTCAATAATTGAATACACTATCATATAAAATTGCGCTTTACTGTTCGCGAGTTACTGTTCCTTTATTTGCTTTCCCGATTTGTCATTTGGGAGAGTGATCCTTTTGTAAATTACACTCCTCTGTGGTTCCATTTACAAGGAAAATATAATTTGTTCAAGCCACTGTGATGAAACAAAATTTTTTGGAGGTCAATACTGAACATAAATATACAGATCAATATACAGATTAATATACAGATTAAAGACATTGATAGTCCTAGTCCTTTAGTTTAGAGTCATAAGAAACAGGTACACAAGGACTATTATTAATATTACTCTTTATTTGTAAAACACCAGTATGTTTTGTAGCGCTGTTTACAAAGTTGAATAAAGTACAGTGGGTACAATTAGCAAATTATTAGTACAGGTACAATACAAATGTGAAACAATGGTTCAGCAGAAAGCTTGGTATAACAGAAATTAAGTTCCTACTCTGAAGAGCTTACAATCTGCAACATACACTATCAACTCATTTATCAATATGTTACTTATGATCAGTTTCGGTCTCATGATAATAGCCATAATAATAAAATATGCAATGTCTAGTTAACTAGTATTAGATTTCAATACCATGAATCTTTTTTTTCTTCATCAGATGAAATGCTGCAAATTTTTTTTTATGCTTTCCCAATAACTTTAGTCTTCAAGAACTGTAAACAGACCATTAGGAGTATTCCTGCAAATGTACACGTGGGCTATGTTTACTTACTGATTAACTCACCTATTTCCAAATGTTAATTCTGTAGTTTCTCATTCCTGTTTTCCTGTAAAAAGTGTAATGTGTTAAACTATTCATCTATATACTTCATGACCCTAGTTAGGTACAATAGGTCAACTAAATAAAACTTAAGTAATAGCTAGTAGGATTCATATTAAGTGAGATGACCATATTCTGAAACTTTTCACATTGTGTTAGCCACTCTGTTGCCCCTGTCCAGAAAGCTTTTATAATTAAATGTATTTCTTGACTGTGCAAGGTACTCATTACTTGGATGTCCTTACATTGACTTGTCTTATTTTCTGCTGACTTCTGCTTAGTTGATTGTGGTTGTTTGTCTCCTGACTGACCTCAGAACATCATAGTCTCATTTCCCCTCTATTTTCTGATTCTGGTTGTTTGCATCCTTCCTTGACCTTGGAGTTGGATTTTTGACTCTAAACATGTTTAAACTGCCCTGCACTTGTTTTATCTCCAAACCTTTCCAACTCATTGTGGAAACAGACTCTATGTTTTGGTTGGTTTTACCTTTGAAACAACTAGTGCTGTTATTTATATCAGAGGTTATACAGTTCAATAAAGATACTAGCTACTGACTGCTTACTACCTGATTCAGCTGTATTTTGCAGTTAGGAAAGATGCTAAAGTACATATCATTTTATAGTGCATAGGTAATATCCCATTTTCAATTTGATATATGGTGTTTATTTATACCACAAATGCATTAAAGCTGAAAAATCCAAAATGCACTATAAATGAAAAAAATATATGTACACTATTTCTTCTTTGACTAAATACAAAGGGGATTTGTGAAGAGGATATTAACAAACTGGCAGGATAGATCAATTCCATTAATACATATTTAAAAATAATAATATTTTGCCCATCATAATAATGTTATTTTTTAAGTCTTGTGTTCTTGTTTTTAAGTGCAGATAATGCTTAGAATGTAAGTGGCTATTTATAATGTCTATTAACTTGCTCTAAATTATGTTGCAAAATTAAAACTCCATGTTACATGGACATGCATATTAAACAATTCTCTTGGCTGGTGTGGGATAATAAATCCTAAATTAATTCATCATGTTAAGTGGACACTTAAGCAAACACTAAAAAGAATTGTATTATTTTAGAGATGGAGTGCAGCAGTAATGTAAAAAGGGAGAGGATTCTTGTACATGTTTGTGTACAGGAGACTGAAGCAAATTGTTTGTTCTGTAATAGTGGAATATCAGGAAACTTTAAATAGCCTATACATAGAAATCAATAGGTGGCTATTTATATTACTGTTTAAAGATACTGTTCTCGCAAACAATACATAGCTTTAGTAATAACAAATGTGCTTTATTGCATTTTCATTCTAGCTGGGTGCCCTGAAAGCATCATAAACAAACAGGCCTTGCAGATGTCTGCAGGACAAAATAAATGACTTCCGGACGTGTGGAACATAACAGAATGCATTCATGCAAAAGTGAAGGGGCCATTGTCTCCCGCCTATACTGCTCCATTTCTTCAAAAAAAACTACCAGGGTACAACCAAACCATTCTGTCTTAATTCTGTAAAGGAGAAAGGGAGAAGGGCACAAATCAATTTCTTATTTACATATGTCAAAGAACTATAACTACTCTTTACTGCATTTGTTTAATTGTAGAAAATGTACATAAATATGTGTATACATTCAAATAAATATTAATATATATATATATATATATATATATATAAAACAGAAAAAGACTAAAAGGACTTACATTTTATATTCCCAATCTGTATTATGTATTCTTTCCTTAGATTGTATTAGTCTAAACATTTTAAAAGGTACAGAGAAAAAATTAAAGTGAGTATCAAAGAAAATAAAAGAAGGGGAGTCAGCAATCACTTTTCAATCTCATTGTCATATATATATATATATATATATATATATATATATATACAGGGAGTGCAGAATTATTAGGCAAATGAGTATTTTGACCACATCATCCTCTTTATGCATGTTGTCTTACTCCAAGCTGTATAGGCTCGAAAGCCTACTACCAATTAAGCATATTAGGTGATGTGCATCTCTGTAATGAGAAGGGGTGTGGTCTAATGACATCAACACCCTATATCAGGTGTGCATAATTATTAGGCAACTTCCTTTCCTTTGGCAAAATGGGTCAAAAGAAGGACTCGACAGGCTCAGAAAAGTCAAAAATAGTGAGATATCTTGCAGAGGGATGCAGCACTCTTAAAATTGCAAAGCTTCTGAAGCGTGATCATCGAACAATCAAGCGTTTCATTCAAAATAGTCAACAGGGTCGCAAGAAGCGTGTGGAAAAACCAAGGCGCAAAATAACTGCCCATGAACTGAGAAAAGTCAAGCGTGCAGCTGCCACAATGCCACTTGCCACCAGTTTGGCCATATTTCAGAGCTGCAGCATCACTGGAGTGCCCAAAAGCACAAGGTGTGCAATACTCAGAGACATGGCCAAGGTAAGAAAGGCTGAAAGACGACCACCACTGAACAAGACACACAAGCTGAAAAGTCAAGACTGGGCCAAGAAATATCTCAAGACTGATTTTTCTAAGGTTTTATGGACTGATGAAATGAGAGTGAGTCTTAATGGGCCAGATGGATGGGCCCGTGGCTGGATTGGTAAAGGGCAGAGAGCTCCAGTCCGACTCAGATGCCAGCAAGGTGGAGGCGGAGTACTGGTTTGGGCTGGTATCATCAAAGATGAGCTTGTGGGGCCTTTTCGGGTTGAGGATGGAGTCAAGCTCAACTCCCAGTCCTACTGCCAGTTCCTGGAAGACACCTTCTTCAAGCAGTGGTACAGGAAGAAGTCTGCATCCTTCAAGAAAAACATGATTTTCATGCAGGACAATGCTCCATCACACGTGTCCAAGTACTCCACAGCGTGGCTGGCAAGAAAAGGTATCTAAGAAGAAAATCTAATGACATGGCCTCCTTGTTCACCTGATCTGAACCCCATTGAGAACCTGTGGTCCATCATCAAATGTGAGGTTTACAAGGAGGGAAAACAGTACACCTCTCTGAACAGTGTCTGGGAGGCTGTGGTTGCTGCTGCACGCAATGTTGATGGTGAACAGATCAAAACACTGACAGAATCCATGGATGGTAGGCTTATGAGTGTCCTTGCAAAGAATGGTGGCTATATTGGTCACTGATTTGTTTTTGTTTTGTTTTTGAATGTCAGAAATGTATATTTGTGAATGTCGAGATGCTATATTGGTTTCACTGGTAAAAATAAATAATTTAAATGGGTATATATTTGTTTTTTGTTAAGTTGCTTAATAATTATGCACAGTAATAGTCACCTGCACACACAGATATCCCCCTAAAATAGCTAAAACTAACAACAAACTAAAAACTACTTCCAAAAATATTCAGCTTTGATATTAATTAGTTTTTTGGGTTCATTGAGAACATGGTTGTTGTTCAATAATAAAATTAATCCTCAAAAATACAACTTGCCTAATAATTCTGCACTCCCTCTATATATATGTTGGTTTTTTTGCCTGCCATGACCATATGCATTGTACCCTGTATACATTGCCGGATTACCCATTAGGCCAATGGGAGCTTTCCTGTGAGGGGAACCATTTAAATGGTTCCTGGCTTAAACAAAATGAAATGCTGCAGTTTATAGACTGGGTAACCTGGCTAGAACAAGAGAGTTACAACAGGAAAAGGAGTTTACACACACAAAAAAAGCAAAAATGGGTCTATGCATCCCTTGAGTACTCACTCGCAGAGGCTCTTCCACTTCACTGCCTAGGGGCTCTGAAAACTTAGATCCGATCCTGCCTGTATATCACAGAACTTTGTCTGCCCCAGCTCCCTGCCAATACCTCTTTCATGAGTGACATCTGCAACAGCCACCTAGCCTGTTCTGGCTGGCTTTGGTTCCTGATCCCAGAGATCATCACTGAATTCACCTCAATGGCAATGTGGGGCTGCAGCAAGTTTAACAGCAAGCAGTATTATAGTAGTAAAACTGAATGAAGTGTATGATATGAATGTTCCTGATCTTATAGGTGATACATTTTAGATGCTCAACTATTTTTAGTAGAAAGCATTAGACACCAATATTCCTTTTTTGTATATATTTTGTTTAGGTAATAATTACTAATAACTTGTTTTTCCAGAACCAACAATTCAGTCTGTGCTTATGTACAACAGATGTATAAAGCCATATGTTGTTGTTGTTGAAGAAGAATATAGTCTACTTAACCCAGTATTGTCTCTGTGAAATACCGGTACCTCATAACCAATGTAATGGTCCCTAGCATTTTTGAACCCAATAGAAATGGAGGACTTTTAGCCTTGGACTGTTGAGAAAATGACAAAGTCGAGCACAAATAGCTTAAAATTCATCATACAATCCTGTGGTATCTGTTTCCACAAATAGATATTGTAGTTATGCATCATATTTTTATGACTTATGATACTGTATGGATAGGTCCCATAGTACTAGGCTCCCGTTAATATGACCCAACATATCAACATTTCTCTTCTATGATACCCATAAGCTGAATAGTGAAAATGCATATTGGTGTATTGGAAGTAATAGCCAAACCATTATTAATGAATAAAATGAAGAATTACACTTCTGTTAAATACCAGAATAATAAGTTTCTTGAATAAATCATTGGAAAGAAACAATGCTACAATGATTTAAAATGGAAAATATGTGCAGTGACATATATCACATATTACCTATAATTAGCATCAAGCCTGTATTGGAAATGTGGAAAACAAGATCAATAACACTTTAATCAATGGAAATTGACAGCAGGTTAATGACAACACAAAAGTTTCAAAATAATTCTGCAAATCATGAATATAGTAGTCACCTCTTCTCATTAAGTAATTAACATGTAATTTTGTGATAATATTTACTGTCTCAGCAATCAATAATATCTAAAAAACCTAATGTAACACCTTTCAGTTTTATTGAATCGTTTTTTTTTTTTTTTAAATATATTTAAACTGAAATCTTTATTTTAGATGAAAGTGTTAAAAGATACCTTGTGCTGTATTGCTACCATTTTATTTTAATCATAATTTTACTTCACATTTATAGTTATATTATGTATGCACTATTTTGTTATTATGAGTGCATACTAATATGTTTTCATTATAGAAAAGAAAGTGAATAGGAATATACGTTTCTAAAAGGAAATTAAAGAGTGGATGCATGAAATGAAACATTTTTATAGGTGAGAGGAGAAATACTCATAGTAAGGTCAGCAATTCAACACCAATAGACCTCTAAGAAACCTAAGTGGATAATACTGTATATGAAAGTGGTATAAATACAAATAATAGTAATTTCACACATTTAGTCTTTAATAATAAAAAGTTGATAATTGTATCCAATCTATATATCTGCAATATACGTATGGATTATTAGAAACTGGATAATGCGGATAGATAGATAGATAGATAGATAGATAGATAGATAGATAGATAGCTAGATAGATAGATAGACAGACAGACACAGTTATTTATGCATAAATGAGCTCCAGAAAATAGAATTAACTTTAGCCTTTAAAAATGATAAACATCTTAACCCATGATTACTGTCAATGCAAAATAATGCTATTAAAAGGCAGCCAATTAAATTAGCGAAGCATACACATTTGAAGCACATTTTATATAGGCCATAGTTCAAAGTGCTTAACATAACATATTGGTAAACTGTCTTTGGTTACCTTTGTAATAATTATAACATGATGCTGTATTATCCGCGGGTCACAGCTGTAATTGTCAGTAATATTTTATTGTGTTATGTCATGCCACAGTTAAGGACATACAAAGCTCTTTAGGGAATGCACACAATAGAGATAGCAAGGAGGAAACGAGACTAGGATTTAATTCATCCAAGCACAGGGAGTTACTGTCCCAGAGAGTTTACCATCCTCATTTTATAGCCATGCCACCAGTTGGCTTTTGTGTGACATTTCTTACCTTCTAGAGGATTAACATAAGACTGCATGGCTGTGTAAAGAGGGATGAACTCCATGAACTTGCTGCCTTTTTTCCAGTGATATTAACTATGACCGTTTGTCACTAAAATGAGTTTCTTGACATCTAGTTCCATGGCAGCAACTGTGGAATGCATCTATTCACAACGTTGTACTACAGTAAAATGGCATTTTATGATGTCCTGTTATACTATTCATAAGAACATGATTGCTATATTTATTTCATTGCTCTACCATTTTTTTTTCACTTGAGCCCAGCTGGCTAAAACTGCTCCTTGCCCTTTTTTCCTTTTTGTATTTTTTTATAAAATTATATTTTAAAAATATTGAAAAATTTTGAAAGCTGAAAAAGTAGAAAAATGTATCCTTGAGTTGTAGAGTAATACCATCCTTCTATCTATCTATCTATCTATCTATCTATCTATCTATCTATCTATCTATCTATCAATCTATCTAGCTATCTATCTAGCTATCTATCCCAATAACTATTAAGAATCAAGTATTATACTCATTATATTCATAAATAATTCCCACATTATTGCCAAAATTCACCATAATACTCCAATATAGCTTGGAGGCGTAAGGATGGAGGTGGAAGAAAATGTGATGAGTAAGTTTGGATAACAAAAAAGGATGAAGAAGAAAACTATTTATATTAGAAGAAAAATATGTTATTATAATTTGTGTTAAAGTTTGGCAAATATATGAAGCAAAGAATAACAATTTTCATAATGTACAGCTTTATGTACTATGACAATTCCTATCCATGTAACGATAAATATTAAAACTGTATGTTTTTGCAAATACTCTCTTCTAATAAAAATGGAGTGAGAAAAAAAATAATCAAACATTGTGGATTTTATTAAGACATCCAGATATCATTGCAAATATATGTCTGTGTATAAGATATAAAGCATTTGTAATTCTACATTTAATACAAATAATCTAGTTCAGTGATTACTTCAAAAAATCTATACTTAATCTAATAAATGTAATGTACTTCAAGCTACTAAATTTCCAAGTGTCAAAGCCAGCTATATGTTTGTTCATATCACTCTAAAATAACTTTGCCTCCCACAATTCTTTAGGCAGCTAACTCCTAATAAGTGTGAGAAGGTTTTGTGTGCCAGGCCAGCCCGTATGAGCAGGACAAGACAGAGCAGTCGGTCTTAACAGCTTCTTTAAATCCATGTCACGCTTATCTGACAACTGCTCCTCTGTGCTTGTTTGAGCTGTCCCTCCCAATTAGCGGGTTATAGTGACTGTGTAAAGATGAGCAAACAGTACATTCATTAGCCCTCTGAGCTGCTGTCACTACCCTATAACCCCTCTGGGCCAATCAGTCTTATAAAATCTGCAGTACAGCTCAGACAGAGCTGGCAAAAAAACAAAGAAACATGTTTTTATGTTGATAAATGTTGATAAAAAGCCAAAATGAATGGCAAGATATTTAAAGAATATTGCTGAAATAATTTTTCTGTTTCCATTTCATACATGACTGATTATGTTGTGCATGATCAAATGATTTCAATCAATAAACTAATGCTAAGAGCAACGTAAGGACATGCTCTGAAGCAAATTTATTTCATTCACTTGCTTGGAAAAAATGGCACATAATTTACTGGCTAGATACTGCTAACATTTTCAGAGCGGGGCCTAATGACGAGTTCATGAAAGCCTGTGCGTTCATCCACCTCCCGAGTGAATTGCAGGTTGTTAAGTTCTCCAATAACAATCTCAGCTGTAGTGAAGACTTCCAAGTCCCCCATGGCATGTCCACCAATGGTTTTCCCATCCTTGTCAGATAACGATATGTGCAGGTGAGCTTTTTCATTTAATGACCCCACCAAGGAAACTATTTCAAATTTCTCCTTTAGATAAATTATCTGAAAAAAAAAGATGTGATAAATAATGCTGATTACATACATTTGTTAATATTATTTATGGAAGACCATTATTGAAGTAACACCATGATCAGTAGCTTTAAAGGATTACTGTAATGCCCTAGCAAGACAAACACATTATTTTAATTATGCATTGATCATTAATTAAATTCCCATTTAATCATTTATAATAGTAATATGAACTTGGACAGTATGTTTGATAATGAATACTGCTTTTAAATAATTAAATATGAATTTTCTTAATGATCAATGCTTAAATAAACATGTAGCTCATGTGTATCATTACAGTGGTCATTTAATCTAAGTAACTACATTATGGTTTATTTGACACTTGGCATTGACTTTTTGGCCACATGAAGTGTGAAGTATTGAAGAACTCTATTTCTTTGTCATTCTATGATATATATGTGGTAAGATTTGGCATACCAACAGCCCTATTAAATTCCCTCAACATGTAGAACCGTAGCCCGTAACGTAGCCCGCAAGACTTATAGCTAATAAATTGGCCTCTCAAAGATACCCGCAAACGACTTGCAGATTAAGGGCGGGAAAACCCTACAGGATGTCGAAAACGGAAGTCTATTGCCGCAAATCCTTTGATCTATCAAGCGTGTAACTGTTAAGTTCCAATCACGCTATTAAATTGCAACAAATTCCCAAAGACGCCCTGGCATTGAAGCCCGTAATCTGCAAATGGAGGCAAAAATATTACGGCCTCCAAATAGGACCCGCAAAGGGTTTACAGACAATTTCTCAACACTGTAAAATACAATATAAACACACCAGTGGAATTTAAAATATGGGGAAAGCATGGAAAGGCATTACAATGACTTGCACAATATTCATACAATAAGAAATAGGCATTAAAAAATATGTTATTTCATCATATGCTGGAATGGTCATGCAAATGCCAATGTGAAAAACCATGCTGCAACATGCATAAAGCAATTAAAGACACACTACCTGATTAAATAGCAACACAAAAAATTTAAACTGACGCCATATTAACCCATCCTAATTTACAGAGGCTCTAATGTGGACTCTGGATTATATATATGATTGCATATACATCTCGCTCATCACATCTACATTGGGCCAAATTACACTGCCACATAACGCAGATCAAGTACCAGGGGAACATTTTATTATTTGTTGTTCAGTCCTTAAGTCATGTCTGACTCTCTGTGACCCTATGGACAGCAACACATTTAGCTAGGTTACTGCCTGTGCTGTTCCACAAGGTTTGCATGCCAAAGATACTGGAGTGGGTTGCCAGTTCCTTCTCTAGTGGACTGTGATTTGTCTGACCTCTCTACTATCACCAGCCCACTTACACTGGCCCTACATGGTATAGCTCACAGCCTCATTCAGGTACACAAGCCCCTTCACCACCACCACCACTTAACAATCCACAAGGGGACCAGGGAAACATACACCACACTAATCTTCTCTAACACATCAGGAAAGGCCGCAAAAAAAACATGGATCAACAGCCAACTCACCTCACCCATCAGGGGTAATCTCCACTACTCCCTTCTGGAAAGTCCAACGCCATTGCTGGTGGCCACGTGCCAAGATGTATACCCATTCCCATTTGGTGACCTCCAATTGTGTTTTGCTATTCATCAATTGACATTAGCGTTGTCCCCTTCTGGATTGCTAAGTGGTGGTAGTGAAGAGGCTTGCGTAACTGAATGAAGCTGTGAGCTATACCATGTAGGGCCACTGTAGGTGGACACGTCATAGCAGAGAGGTCAAAAAAATCACAGTCCACTAGACAAGGAACTGTCAACCTGCTCCAGTATCACCTGTCATATTCCTATCAGGCTCTCAGGGGAATGTTGATACTCCACAATATCACTAATTGGACATGTGCATGTGTATTAACCCTTTATGTTGATTATATATGATATATATTCTTATATGATATCTAATGCTATTATGACTATTATTATTGTTATATGTATTGATCTATTGCTTAGTAACTAGGACTTATTAGTTTACATATATATGAATGTGACACATATGTGATGCATGTGGATGTCCCATAACCCTAACTATTGAAAACACACTGACATGGTTAGAACAGTATAATAAAGCTTTATTTCATAAACAGAGCACAATCAGAAATGGTCAACACTGTGCATTAATATCATGGGTGTGGTGTGGGCGTTTCCTGGGAGAGCAAGAGGCTTGTGGTAAAAAGGGGATACCTACAGGGGTAACGTGATAGTCTAGAATAAGCATGATGCATTGCACCTACCAAGGTCACATGTGGTCACTACACCACTGCAACCAGAAGTGAAGAAACCATTAATGTGCATAGTACTTACAACCTGTCTAGATCTGCTTAATGAAACAGATAATTCAACCTCTGGACTGTGTAAGCCAATCCAGTTTCACACATACAGTGTGGTGGAAAAAAAAATCTGAAAAAAAAGTGGTCAACTAAAAAAAGGAGGAGGAGGAAAAAAAAAAAAAAATCAACATGCATGTACAGTACCATGCTAAATACTGTAACTGTAACAATATACCAACTCATCTGATTTACATTAGCAAGCATTACTAACTATTCGCTACTGTAGGTCTCTGGATAATCAGCAATATGGGAAAATACCCATTAATAAGGAGAGGACACAAAGGTCAGCAGCCAGATTCACTGTTACATACATCAGACCCTTTGATCTGTTTTCAGACTGATATTGAGATCCGGATCACAAGCATAACTAGTGCATATATTAATGCTGGCTGTCATTAACATACCATTGTAAGACTTTGCAAGTTCTCCACCATAGCGGTATTAGTCTAAATTTCAGCTAACAATAATCATGTCTTTGATACCTGGCTATATGATTGCTTTAAGATTGTGGGAGGTACATGTTAATCTTACTGTCATTGAAGGAATGTCTACCTGACAGGCACTGGGAAAACCTTACACCTCATACATTTCCTTCACAATGCTTGCAGATGGATCATGGACCATGTGATGTGAGGTAGCCATCTGCATACAAAATATCACCATCACATAGGCCAAGATCCAAGACTCTGTAGCCAGGCTAGATTAGGTTAACATTGTGACAAATAGATTGTCACTGAGGAGGGCTGTTGAGAAGGCACAAACATATGCGCAGCCCCTATGTCCTCCTCTGCCTAGGCACAGGGCCCCAATCCCCCATGGCCCGCAGCCGTCTACCTGCTGAGGGTGGCGGTTGGGCAACCCTCCCGGTAGGCAGCATCACCTGCAGTGGCGGTGGTGGAGGCGGAGGAGGGGCCAGGCTACGGGTGGCCGGGGGATGCCTCCGGGGTGGAGAAGGCGGGGCTGTAGACCAGAGGACGTTGCCTCCGTGGTGACTCCTTGGAATGCGCTCTGGTCCTGAGCAGTCCAGTCAGGTAGGATTCAGTCATCAGATGATGCCTCCTCTCCTCCCTATTGCTCCTTGCCAGGCTGTGCATTACCTCTGCATGATTGGTGGAGATGCTGGCCTGGATCCCCCGAAGCAACTCCACCTGCTGTCGCATGAGGGCCAGCATCCCTGCCTGCGCAGCCTGACCTGTTGTGGGTGATGTAGGTCCGTGGGGAGTGGCCAGGTGAGGAGGTGGCGGTGTCTGAGCGGGGAGGGTCTGGGGCCCAGCCAGACCCATGGGCAAAACTGGTGGTGGTGTGGTTGGGCCCGGTGGTGGTGGTCAGGCCAGCATACTGCTGTGGGGTGGAGGAGGTGTTGGCTGGCTGCTGGCATCATCACTCTAGTTGGATGGCCCTGGTAAGATGCTCAGTCTTTGGAGGATGGGGATAGTGGGGTCGAATCTCGGCGGTGTTGTCGGTGGTCCTGATGGTGACCCCACTAGCCAAAAGACATCCCCCTCCTCTGAGCCAGGGCCCTCGGTCCTCTTCTTTCCTCCTCCCCCTGTGCCGGTTCTTGCTGGACGGGGGCTTGCTCCTCCACTTCCTGCTCTGATGGAGCCAGCACTCCCGCCTCTGGCTCCCCACTGGACCCACACCTCCTTGATGCAGAAAGAGAGAAAAGAGAGGTGTATGTCATTAGTATGATGATTAATACATTGTTTTGTGTGCATTCCTAACTATCTAATATCTAGGCTTGAACCTGGATGATACTCCTAATTGCAACTCAGATTAGCTATCATTTGCTAGATGTGATCTATTCTTTGGTTCTTGGTCTTGATTGTTCTTGGTTCCTAACGGTATCTTGATTCTGGCAGCAGTCTGTAACTGAATAGGCTGCAGTGGGCACACCAATACATCGACTCTCTATTGCTTGATTACTGTTGTTGTGCCCAGGAATGACAGTGATTTGTCAGCTTCATGGATTTAATGATGCATCCATCTACCCCTTGTTAATTCAATGGAACTGACATGTCAGGGCTCTTGTTGGTCATCATGGATATGTGGATATGTGTAGTGTGTGTGATGCACATGTGGTGGCATGTTGGTGTATGTGATATTCACCTGACATGGAGGCTGGGTCCTGCTGGGCCACCAGGCCTGAAGCTCCTGTCTCAGAAGGTCCTTGGTGACCATTTCCTGCTCATTATAGGTCACAGTCTGGTTCTTGTCTTCCTTGGCCATCATTCTCCTTACCTTAGCCCGGATGTTGTCAAACCGGTGCTTGACAGACCTCACATCCGTTGGCGCTTTGCCTACCGATGTAAACTCAGCTGCTACCTCCTTCCATGCCTGAGCTATAGGCCCTGGCTTAACTTCCCTCTCCCCCTGCAAAAATCACAGGGCGGCCACGGATAGCACCCAGGAGGACCACATTCTCCCGGTGCGTGTAATTGTGGGCCCTGTGCTTGCCCTCCCAACTGTGGATGGGGATCCTGACCTATCCCTGAGGCCTGTCCCTCCCCCGAACCCCCCTGGGATCAGGCCCCTTGCCCTCTGTCCCTCTCCTATGTGTGCCTGGTGCTCGGGCCAGCCTGCCACCACCCACCTCCTCCTCTACACTCCCACCCTCCATCTCCTCCACCTCTCCTCCATCACTCCTCTCCTCCTCCCCACCACTCCTCTCCTCCTCCCCATCACTACTCCCCATGACCACCTCTCTCTCCTCCTCGCCTCTCCTCTTCTCCTCCTCCTCACCTCTCCTCTCGTCTCCTCCCTCCATTATAATCACAAAAAGAAAATAAAGATAAATAAAAATAAGTGTTGCTGTATATATAGAATGGGTCAAAAATATGTGTATTATGTGTATTTAGTAACTGTTGGGGGATGGGGTGTGGGGGATGGGATGGGGGGGGGTGTATGGAGTGACCTAACTCTATGTGTCTCTATGTGTGTTCTTTAAATTGTGTATATTGCAATTATGTGTAATCTGTAAATATCTGTAATCAAGGATTAATTGTAAAATCGTATATGTAATAGAATATAAATTAACAAAATTACTTCTCTCCAAACTCACCTACTTTCTGCGTGCTACTTCAAAAGAAAATACAACACAGTCAACGCTTGGGCATCTGCAAAGCAACTTTATAATCTGCCTGTCAATAATCTAGACCGCTTTCTATTGGCTGAGAGGCCTGTGTCACACTACGTCGTACAGCAATAGGATAGTGGCGGCCGATCGCAGGCTCGGCCAGCCCCTTTACAGCTTGCATGCGTGGAAAGGGTTTACAGGCTTGCATCTACGGCCCATAACTCGCGGCATGGTTCAATTTAATACCTCTGTAATGCAGCCGAATTTCAAGCCTGCAGGGGCTTCAAATCTAATGGGGCTGCAAATGTTTATCAACACTTCACCAGTTATTGTTATTGGACAAATTAGCAGGGTCTAAATGTAATAGAGAAAGTGATGTTATCAAGTGTAGTTCTTCAAAAGACCTTGCTATTAATATTGGATTCCAATAGTACTTTTAGCTGGTGGAAGACTAGGTCCTACCTGGGCCAGCACAGCTTATATACAAGTGTAAAAAGTACTTCCTAATTAATTATAATCTTCCAAAATATATTTTATTAAAAACCACTTTACAAAATATATGTAATTAAAATCATTCTCAATCATGTATATCTACCGTAATTTTATATTTCCATAAATCGTAAAGACTGCAAAATAAGCTGACTATTGCACATAATAAGATTACCATGCCTTATTCTAGTATTCTGTTTACCATACTGAGTAGAAGAAACTGTCCTTGTGTACATCTTTTTTTCAAGTTTTGTTTCATGTACATGATAATACTGTCTGTGCAGGGAAAGGTATTTCCTATGTGACATAGAAAAGATCTTGCCTATTTTCCAAATTCAGCATTGCTAGTGTGTTTAATTAAAGATTATATCAAATTAAAGATGACAGGATACCTTCAGGGGAAATGCATTTCATTCTCTGCATTTTATGTGACAGTCAGAAAGAACAGATTTTGGGAACAGCTTGTAGTTTGGCACCAAAGCTTTATAATTAGATAATTAGGAACAGTACACTTCTCCTGAAACACTCCACGTTCATCTTTCTATATCAATGCATGACTTAAACGGAGACCGTACATCAGCCGACCTGTCAGCTACCTCATTGCTATTCTCAGCGTCTGCATTAGCCAGTCTAAGTGTTGCTTTGGTGACACTGCCCACACAAGTGATAACAAACGGAGCTTTTAGCTTCTTCTCCTGCACAAATTTAAACAATGAGGTGACTATTTCTTCTCCGGGTCCCAACCGCAAGGCGTAAACTGAAAGGGCACTTGGTCCTCCCTGTGAAAAAATAAAAAGAGGCGTATAATAAATAGATAGGTTCTGCAGTATTCCTTTATATAAAATCTCAACACCTACACATTCTACACATATTTATTTAACCTATTTATCTACTTATGTAATTAAAGCTTCAGGATTGTCAAATGGTTGTCAGTAATTTTAATGGTAGTGTTTCATAATAAATATTACAATACAAAGTGACATGTTGGCCACAAGAGGCAGTAAGATATAAATACAACCATAGATATTGCCGCATGCTAATAAAAAATACTTTATTTAAAATATAGTGTTTTAATGTGTAAAAAGATGGTCTAAGGCAAGCTTAATCAATAATTAATGAGAGAAAGAATGTTAATATATGCATTATAAAAGTGATCCATGTCTATATTATAACTATATTGCCTTAAGAATGTTATACTAGATTTTGATTCTTACGAATGTGAAAGCATCATGTGGATATAATCATTACTTTCTTCTCTTCCCCAAAATATAAACACTTGCCTCAGACCAGATTTTTGGTGAAACTAATACGTTCATAATTTAACCAAATGTAGTCAATTTAAGAAAAGGTTAGTCAGAGAAAACATAATAAAAAGGGCAAGAGGTCATTGCCAATCCTAGCCCTCAATAACAGATCCCAGAGGAAATAGTCCCCAGGCTTGGGCCTACATCTGCTATGACTGCTAGGACCTCCTCTTCCAGGCAGTGACATTGAATTTATGACAGCAAAATAATTGCGTAACTGAAATCTTGCTTTTTTTATAAAATGCATTTTTGACATTGAAGAAAATATTTTAACATATGTTAAGTAACCTACTTCAAGAGATAACAAGAGCAATTAACCACGTGGGTTTGAAACCTGAGCATTTTTATATCGCTTTGGGGAAAGGGGAGTGATAGCTCAATGATAACATTTAAATATCTCAGTTATTGCATTTTGGGATGAAGCACTAGAATTCCAGTCGTGATATCCCAACCTTATGAGTCTACACACCAAAACATATCATTCCATTAAGTCAGGATTTCAAAATAGAGATTTCATTTGAAATGGAATTGTAAAAGCGTAATCGAAAAGCTTATATATAACTCACACATTAAAACATCAGTAAATGCGTGTGAAAAATGTTATGTTGCAGGTACTTTTTAGTAATGGCTTAACCTGGTTAGTCATGGTGGGCAGGGGTCAACTGTCTTCCAACATAGTCTTGTTTAAGCCAGTATACATATTAAGCTCCTTTGGAGGATGATTCATCCCACCATACCATAGGCTGGTATGATTTGCTTGTTGGCCCAGGACAATAGTTGCTAGTTATCCTAGACCTATTAGCCACGGAAAGAAATCTGCATAACCAGACCACCATTTTGAACAAATCTACTAACAGCTAGGACAAATTATAATCATAGCATTTTGCTCTTTTTAGTTTTCTAGCCCACCTACAAATGTGCTGCTACAAATTGATTTTTTAGGAAATATTCTATTACGGTGTGATGTAAAGAAATGGAGGATGCTGTATCTGTTAGCACTTTAATTGCATTTTTCTAAATATTTATAGCTGTTTAAAAGGCTGTGTTAGAGCAATATAAATATTTTATACAATATGCTCTGCATGCTGACTACTCCATAATTAGTTTACTTAATCACAAATGTTAACATGTTTTAAAACTATTGGGCACAATTAATATTTAGCTTCGCAGGCATGTTCAGAATTAAGTATTTCTATAGTAAAATTCTTGCATAATCACATATTCATACAATTTTACAAATTCATTGTAATAACAATATTAAATGCATGTCAGGATTTCTGTAATACTATTCCCATTTGGGATTTCAGTGAATCCTTGTCGCTATAAGAATAGAGAGGCAGGCACACAGTGACTAAATATAGATGTGTATGCTACAGAAATGAATGATCTGAACTATAAGGGGTACATAATGACACAGCTACCATATGGAAGGAAAAGGAGGTGTATAGGATGGATATTCCAACAAATAGAAATCCAAGGTCACAGAAATCTGAGTAATTATTTTTAAGGATACAAGAATATTGTAAGTGTTTGTAAGAGCTTTTCATTAAAAACCGCTTGGTTTAATTACAGATGCCCATTAAGTTCTGAATATTTATTGAGAAATAGACGAGTCAAAATATGTTTATTTATAGTGGACAGAGGTAGTATCAACTATGTCATATTTAATACAATATTGCATACTATAGAATTAATTATATAGTTATCCTTTGCAAGACATATGCAGCCGTATTAAATTGCGATTCTGCCAATTGAATAGGGCTCTAAATGAGCACAGAGCATATTTTATTTACAGACGTTTCTAATTAGTGAACTTCTATCCAAAAGCAAGGTCTTCACTAACTAAAAACTTCTGTAAATAAATTTGCTAAGTGCTTATATAGAGCCCTATTCAATTGGCCAAATCGCAATTTAATAAGGCTGATAATATACTGATACAATATTAAATACTGATCATGCAGTATTGTTATTTAACACAGTGCATAAAGTCAAACAGAATACAGTTGTGAACTAAAGTGGATTCATGGACCACTGGTCTGGCATATTTATAGTACTATCTTATGGAGATATTGTTCAAAATGTTTGCTTTAATGGCAGCAGACATTTACTTTAGTTCTTTGGATAGAATAGAAGGAACCTTGCATGTAGCTTGCTTCTCTATTCAGTTCTATTGAAAACATGTAACTCTAGATACCTACTTGAGAATGTAACTAAATAGTGGAGCAGCTCCAAGTAGACTACTTCTCCTTCTCAGCATACAGGCCCCATGACACAACCAGAGTGATCTTATTTTCGTGCTTAGATAACTGTTAATGTTATTAGTTTGTTAGATACTACAAAATACAGTCATCCTGTATTAAACTAGTACAATGTCAAGTGTTTAATTGTTTATGAATGGTGTAAAATTATATTTGTAGCTCGTGGTTATTGATAATTATTTTCAAAAAAGGAAGTAACTGATCTAAATTCTACAACACTTTAATTTACATTGCAGCACAGGCAGCCCATGGATCCACCTTCTCTAAATAGGACAATTTGGTTTTAGCTTGTCCAAGATATAAGCACTTATACAACTGGGTCTTGTGTATTGGTGCCTATGATGTGTGGCAGCTAAATTCACACTCAGAGACTGGTGAGAAGATGAGCCAATATTTGATTTATTTTAGTTACATCACTTGCTTTTATGCAAACTTATTTCAATGTTTAAAACTTGCTAGAACATATCGGTATTCAATGGCCCTTAAAATCATTACTCAGGGAAGAAGCAGAGGCAGCCATTGGCCATCATTAGGAAGGAATAAGCTGACATTGTCCATATTTTGAGAGGTAGATTAGTACAAAGCTTTAAAATAAGTATATATGTTATGAATGGCAAGCATTGTAATGAATAAGCAAATCTGAAACTGGAGTAATACTATAAAATAGAGCAACAGAGGTACGTTTATACTGTGAACAGACATTGGTGTGTATATAAATTCATCTTCTTAGAGCATTGTTGATTTATGGCAAATGGTGCAAAGTGAAATTACTATGACACAACTATTCAAATTAGTGTTTTCTGAATATATTTAAAATCACATTGGTAATGGGCATACACATACATTTCATATGTTTAACCATGGTTGCAGTGACCCTTTAATTCTGCTTTAGCCCCACTGTTCTTATCAGAGAAACATTATAGGATGGAGAGAAGCATTATAGGATGGAAGGTCGTTCTAGTTGTTTTGCTTCTTAATAGAGACATCAGTGGTTGCAAAAAAAAAATGTACCCCTCCCAACTCTCTACTAATCATGTCTGCAAACAAATGTCTCCAAATTACTTATATAAATGAGAATTTGGTTAAAAAAAGATGTTTATCACCAGTATGTAATCTCTTAAACACATAATGTGTGTACACAGAATCCAAGAAGGGATTGTCCCATTATGCTAAGAAAAAGAGAATGTCTATATACAAGAGACGGGAAAAAGATAATGTCTTATAATGTCTTCTTGCAGCTATGATTACACAAATCCCATAGCTACAGTACATTTCTTTTAAGAGTTATACTAAATATTAGGCAAACATTTTTTTGGAACGTTAAAAGAATAAAAAAACAAAACACCACCATAATGTAAAACCTGGCATTTCCAGTAAAACCTTCCATGTCAGTTTGTTTAATTACCTTTTGAAATAGGAGGGAGTTTTAGGAAGTGAAACTAAAACCAATTATCTGTGTTACTCAATAATTCAGTCATAATACAAAGTACTTTGAATTTATGAACAATTCCCAATGTTTAGTCCTAGATCACAGAACAGATAAAAAACTATACATTCAGTAATAGAGCTACATGGGACTGTATGCAATAAGCCATAAATTAAAAGACCCAGTGTAAAGGTAATTTTAAATTAAAACTTCTATTGTACTAGTACTGAGATCTTAATTTCTAAATTTTGCTGTAGTTAATAACCTATATTTTTAACAATATGTTAAGAACCTGTAGGCTTTAATACTGTGGATGTCTAAATTCCCCTTTTGGATCGCTACTGTGGCATAGTGAAGGGGCTTGTGAGCTATATCATGTAGGGTCCCCCAAAATGGTCATTTCATAGCAGAGAGGTCAGACAAAATTATGGTCCACTAGAAAAGTATCTGGCAACCCACTCCAGTATCTTTGCCATGAAAACCTTATGGATAAGCACAACCAGACACAAGATGTGCCTGGCTTGTTGCTATCCCTACAGTCACAGACAGTCAGACACGACTGAACGACTACACAACAACAATGTCTGAATTGGTTTCATTACACTGCCTTTATAGAATTATTTTTATGGGATATTTTTGCTAAACGACATGCCATTGTGGAAAATGTAGCCACTTTTTCACTCTGCTGCAGCAAAACTCCTAATTTATATTAAACATGGTTTAAAAGTGCAAAGTAACATCTAGACATTTTCTACAGTTTGCTTTAAATTCTTAAAACCATTTAAAAATATTTATAAATTACTTATTCTGTCTAGTCTGCTGCAAATAGGAAATGGCAATAGCCTTTTAAATATACATCTATTTTATCATAAAAAAATGAAAACACAACTGCAATACATAAAAAAAATAATCACAAGTCAATTATATAAATGTACTTTTATATGAAAAAAAAATCTGTTCCTTTTTTCTGTGCAATATATAAGCTCTAGTTATCATACCACAGTTTTTAGATGTTAACTATCCATCATTTGCATCTAGAAAGGAGGCCTTTAGAAACAGCAGTATCCTAATCCAACTGTAGAAGATTGAAACCCATTCCACAAGATGAAAAACTAAGAAAGGCAACTGAGACTGAGCAGGCTGCATCTAAAAGATAACTATAATATCTCATCGGCAATGGCAACAAGGGACGTAAGTAGGTTAGTACATAATTAGGTATGTGATTAGAATCAAAATAAATCTATAAGAACATTTAGGAAAGAGTTATGCAGATAAGCTTTTTAGTATTATGTGCCACATGTACAATGTTAATGATGGAATCTGTGCAAAATCCTGCTTGGGAGCCGTCACACTGAGCATCTAGGCTGGGTGTTGACTCGTCTCTCCATTCATGTGGTTTTATTTTTTACAACTATCCTTTATAACTCCTGAGTCATTACTGTGCCCTGTAATTCTTTAAGTTGCTAGCCCTGGTCCTGAAAGCGATAACTTCACAAATAAGCAAGTACTCTTGTCCAATACTAATACTTACAATGGTGCTTCCTGAAATGGCATACTTAGGGAAGTATTTATTTAGGCCTGTGCCAACCAGGCCATGCCCTGCGCCAAACAGGCCATGCCCTGCAGAAGCAATGTAATTTTTAATATAATTTTTATTACTTTGAGCATAATAGTCACAGAAGTTAAAGAATGTCTCTCAAAAAAGTAACTAGAAATCAATTAACCCACAGCTGAAAGAAGTATCAAGTTTATGTCAACAATATTACAAATACTAGATAGGACTCGCAAATACTTTTTCAAATACTTAAAATTGTAAGAGCTATTAAACACACAATACTGTACTATAAAAGCACAGGAAGGCATAGAAATACATTATTATTTCTGAGTAATGTTAAAGCTGGGTCTCGAGGGGTTAATACATATCATGAAAACCCCATGAACCAAAATAGATGATCTAATGCATTTTAAAGATTGATTGCGAATCCGATCTGCAAATATTACTTATTGGCATCAATTCTTAGCCTCCGATTGCAGATTACGTGTAACTTCCATGTTTTACAGATGTCATGATGATGGTCTTGTTTAGTATTGGCTGTGTCTAAGAAGTAAATAACGTGCTTGCTTAAATATCGTCAGTTGATGTCATCACGCCCCCTGAATGCCTACTTACTACTTCAGCCTTGTAGATGGAATTTGCGAGCTGGAGTTAATAGACTACATCTAAACATTTATTCTTTTTAAAACACCCGCAGCCAAATTTAGTTTGAGACATTTTCAAGCAGCTAATAGAATAGGGCCCACAGTCATTAGACACAATACAATCATAGTCTACTTAGTATGCCTATAGGTTTTTCAAATTCCTTTGGGATCCACTTAAAATATTTCATGTCATGATTTTGCCAAGGTGAATCAAATATGTACAACTGTAATCAGTATGTAATAGTAAAGGTTGTATGTTTATCATGAAGGACACAACAAGCATATTTATCATTGAGGAGTACAAAATGTCATATATATATGTGTGAGTGTATATGTAATCTTTATTGGATTTTTCTAAATTCAACATGAGATTACAAAACACCAAAGGTGGTTATGCAATAAAAATTAAGCAAGTGCGAAACTAAATGTAACTATTTAATTGTTTTCTTTTAGTAGAATTTAGCAATTTCTTCCATAATCATTTAAATAATTCAAGGTGATCTAAAGATGTATTATTTAGAAGCTCTTGTTAAATTGTGTGTGTGGATCTGCAAACAATGAAGAATATTCACTAAACGCTGAGGTGTGAGGGGCTGCAATGGCATTTTTTTCACAGGAAAATAGAGCACATCAAAATATTGTTAAGTGCCTTACAATCTCTATGAAACTTAGTAAATATCTCCTTCCATATTATTAGTAAATTGTAGTTTTGTGTCATTTTTTTTTGGTTCATCCACCTTTTCACTTATTTTATACATTATTCTCTCTTACGTTCTCTTTTTTCGTACATTCATCTTTTGCTGTATTTTTGTATTTTTTTACAATTGATTTAAGATACCAACATTCCACGATCCACAGGACATCAATGTATTTCATTGCATCTATAACTCATATTTAAATACAGCAATAAAGTAGTGACTGCTGTATTGCTCTTCAGGGTTTACAAAATTCTATGAAGATATTTTATTCACCAGCTAAAAGGTATAACCTGCTACGAACAAATGTTCATATTTAAATAAATGGTATAAATGGTAAATTATACTTGTTACAGCAACTAATGCAACTGTCATTGTAAAAGTGGAGTTATACAATGGAACCTGTTTATCAAAAGATATATGTTATCCTTCATAAGTATCTCAATAGAATAAGGAAAAAAGTGGAGTAATTAACCGCATAATGGGGGGAATTTAGTAACAGGACGAGCGATGAGCAGCAATCTTCCTTACATTGCTCATTAGCTCTACTCAAGTCCCCATGCAAATTTAAATCACTGGTATTATCACTTGGCCTGCCACTACCCATCCCTTTACAGTTCACAATCAGAGTAATGCATGGCTGTTATAAGAGTCACTGTCCATCAGTGCAGGAGTCATATTAGTTGGGAAACTTGCAGTGGATGGAACTAATGACGTAAAAAAAAACAGACCCCCAAAATTATACCATGTCTATGAATGGTCAGTTGCAGTAAATATTTAATATAATAATTGCTGTTTGTCTGTCACGTCTGCAGGGTGTTTTCTGTGCAGGCGCATGATTGTTGGTACAGTCAGGACATTGTTGTGCATGAGCAGAACTGTAACCGCCGCCATAACTGCCGAGAAGCGCCGCAACAGAGAGAGAGACAGGATACAGAGAGAGACAAGACACAGAGAGACACAGGCCATAGAGAGAGAGTGAAGACAGAGATAGAGACAGGACACAGAGAGAGACAGGACAGAGAGAGAGAGTGAGGACAGAGAGAGAGAGCAAGGATAGAGAGAGACAGGACAGAGAGAGAGAGGACAGAGAGAGAGACATGACAGAGATAGAGAGGTAGGACACAGAGAGAGACAGGATGGAGAGAGAGAGCAAGGACAGAAAGAGAGCGAGGACACAGAGAGAGACAGGACAGAGAGTGAGAGCAAGGACAGAGAGAGAGAGACATGACAGAGAGAGAGACAGGACAGAGATAGATAGAGACAGGACAGAAATAGAGAGAGACAGGACAGAGATAGAGGAGAGATAGAGAGACAGGACAAAGAGAGATACAGGACAGAGAGAGAGCAAGGACAGAGAGAGAGCAAGGACAGAGAGTGAGAGTAAGGACAGAGATAGAGATACATGAAAGTGAGAGAGAGAGAGAGAGAGAGAGAGGGAGAGAGAGAGAAATGACAGAGAGAGAGACACGACACAGAGAGAGAGACAGGACAGAGATAAAGAGAAAGACAGGACAGAGAGAGAGATAGGACAGAAAAAGAGAGCAGGATAGAGAGACAGGACAGAGAGAGAGAGGGAGACAGGACTGAGAGAGAGAGACAGGACAGAGAGAGATAGTACAGAAAGAGAGAGAGAGACAGGACAGAGAGAGAGAGACATTTTATGATACTGTCATTTATGGCAGGCAAATTACTAGTAAATACAATATTTACCTAAAATTAACACACTACACTAGCCTATTACCCCCTATGAGCCCAGTTATCCCCAGTGACCACCCTCGGCACTGAGGGGGAAGGAATCAGGCCCATCTCTCCCATTGTAATACAGGAGAAGCGGTTTTAATAAATCTAACAATAAGCTGAGAAGCTGGATCTCAGGTTATAATGCCTATAATGCATATATATATGTACAACATATTTGTGTTCTTGAAAATAATAGCTCTTGAAAAGTACCAGAATATTTTTTTTTCTAGACCAGTGACTGAAGGCAGAAACAGCCATAAATCAAGGGACATTTGTATCATGATGTTATAACTTTCTGACAGCACTTTAGTGTTATCTATCTCAGTAAGTGTAGTATATTTCATATATAGTTATCTAAACAAAATAAAGCTTTAAACAGCTTAGAGGCAAAGGTCTTTAAAGTGGTAACACTTCCTATGGAAAATTGTGTTCAATTAATAAAATTCCATAAAGTACATTTTTGTGCAAATAAGTAAAATATCTCTATATTGTCTGTTGGAAACAGGCTTTCTGTACGAGCTTGATTTATAGAACATATGGAAAATGCTTATTCATGTTTCACAATTATCAACTGTGGCAATAGATTTACATACAAATAAATGAATATTTAGGACAAATGGAGAACATGCACAGTAAACTTCACGATATACATAACACAGGCACATGGATGGATCGTTAAAATAAAATAGAAATGGAATATATATTGCAGAAACATGTAATATCAATATTTTATTGGAGCATACCCTTTTATTGGAATACATTTTATATATACTGTGCCTTGCAACAGTATTCACCCCCCTTGACTTTTTACCTATTTTGTTACATTATAGCCTTAAGTTCAATGTTTTGTTAATCTGAATTTTATGTGATGGATCAGAACACAATAGTCTAAGTTGGTGAAGTGAAATGAGAAAAATATATACATAAAACTATTTTTTAGAAATAGAAAATAGAAAACTTGGCATGTGCGTATGTATTCACCCCCCTTGTTATGACGTCCATAAAAAGCTCTGGTGCAACCAATTACCTTCAGAAGTCACATAATTAGTGAAATGATGTCCACCAGTATGCAATCTAAGTGTCAAATGATCTGTCATTACATATACACACCTTTTTTGAAAGGCCCCAGAGGTTGCAACACCTAAGCAAGAGGCACCACTAACCAAACACTTCCATGAAGACCAAGGAACACTCCAAACAAGTAAGGGACAATGTTGTTGAGAAGTACAAGTCAGGGTTAGGTTATAAAAAAATATCCAAATCTTTGATGATCCCCAGGAGCACCATCAAATCTGTCATAACCAAATGGAAAGAACATGGCACAACAGCAAACCTGCCAAGAGACGGCCGCCCACCAAAACTCACGGACCAGGCAGGGAGGGCATTAATCAGAGAGGCAGCACAGAGACCTAAGGTAACACTGGAGGAGCTGCAAAGTTCCACAGCAGAGACTGGAGTATCTGTACATAGGCCAGAAGAAAGCCATTACTTTCAGCAAAAAAACAAAATGGCACGTTTTGAGTTTGTGAAAAGGCATGTGGGAGGCACTAAAATGTATGGGGGAAGGTGCTCTGGTCTGATAAAACTAAAATGTTACTTTTCGGGCATCAAAGAAAACACTATGTCTGGCGCAAACCCAACACATCACCTCACCAAAAGAGCACCATCCCCACATTAAAACATGGTGGTGGCAGCATCATGCTGTGGGGATGTTTTTCAGCAGCCAGGACTGGGAAACTGGTCAGAGTTGAGGGAATGATGGATGGTGCTAAATACAGGGACATTCTTGAGCAAAACCTGTACCTCATTTGAGGCTAGGATGGAGGTTCCCCTTTCAGTAAGACAATAAACACCAAACACACTGAGTGGTTTAAGGGGAAACCTGTAAATGTGTTGGAATGGCCTAGTAAAAGCCCAGACCTCAATTCAATAGAAAATCTGTGGTCAGACTTAAAGATTGCTGTTCACAAGCAGTTTTGCAAGGAGGAATGGGCAAAAATGCCAGTGGAGACTTATCCAAAGCGACTTGGAGCTGTGACAAGGAGGGTGAATACTTTTGCAAGGCACTGTATATATATATATATATATATATATATATATATATATATATATATATATATTGCAAAAACATGTAATATCTACACTATTGTATCGGAGCTTACTTTTTTATTGTAAGAAATTATATATATATATATATATATATATATATATATATATATATATATAATACTGCATAACAATTAAACTACATTTATTTACTAATTGATGAATATCAAATTGTATATGTCAATGTAGTCTGAAATATTGGTGCTTTGTATATATTTATAATTTTAATGTATCTTCAAAGAAAACAAATTAAATATATGTAAAAAACAAGAACAAGAAGAGATTACTGTTATCCCAATTCACGTTGGAAGGGTGAGATTAGCACATTCTGGTGTAGTTACTGCTATGTTTTTTTTAAAGGAGAATTATAATGTAATATACAGTAAGTTGTGCTTGTTTTCTAACATAAATTATTATTGAGATATAAGTAGTACAACACATTTGTTTTAAAGCTTAAATGAGTTACACTTTAATATTTGTTAATGTTAATTGTAGTAAATTGACTATACAAATGCTGTGTACAATCAGATAGAGGCTTGAAAATAATTTTGGAAAGTTGTTTACATGTTTTATCAAGAACTGGATAAATCATGGGGGAATTCACTATGCATTTCAAGTTCATCTCATGTCACCCATAGAGTTTCTATTCACTGTTTACTATGGGGGAAAACTGGCTTTAAAAATGGGAAGTGGAACTAATGGGATTTGCATTCACAGCTTCCGTTCCTTTCTCTAACCACTGCGCCATGCTTCAAAATATCTAGCACTGCTTCAAAATAACTAGCAAAGAACAATATAACTAATATAGAAATGCAGCATGCACAGCTGGTTCTAATAAGTACTCCTACATGGTGCAGCCAATATTTATTCAGATGACTGAGTGTAGAATAAAAGGCTGTCTAAAACTCCTAACATTAAAAACATTAGAGGCAGTTTAAAACATGCTATTTAACCCTTTATTGATGATGCAGATCACATATGGTAGCTTATTAACATTCAATTATCAATACATATTGTCTAATGTCCAATGTGTAGCTCCTTTAAGAGGAATAACAAAATGCGTCACTAAGAATATAAAATGATACAGAATATGTAAATCCAGTGATAATCTTCCACAAATCCATGTAAATACATTATGGATGTCTCTAAGTTACTTGTGCTATATCAACCATGTAACACCCATACATAAACATCCCAGACATTAAACATTGCATGAGAAACTGCTCTTTTACCTGCTTAATTTACCAATTATTTCCATGCACCTGTTCGGCAGGAAGTGTCAGGTTTCTACTTTAAGGTCAGAGGACAGGTTAGAAATGATATTCCACTATATGACAGTGTCCTGTGTAATGCATTGGTTACGCTGTACTGAAATGGCTGCCATGTTGTCTTTTAAATAAAAAGTACATTTTAATACTTTATTATTTTAAGACTTTATTGCATTCTATAATTTGCATCTATTCTGACATTGACTTACTGAGAGTGATCACTTCATTAAATAGACATAATCAAAAGGTACTGTGGAACTTGATTCCAAAAAGCATATGTATCAATCTCGATGAGTAGAGGTCTACACCACATCCCCAGTTATCTCTTGTGTAATACAAGTTAGGTAAGAGACCATTTGGTAGTTACCATACAGAAACATGGAGGTGGTCGTCATTATGATGTCACAGGACAACATATTAAGTTTTAAACTTGTATTAATAATTTCTTTAACAATGATTCCATTTCTAAAGTATTTCTTTCTTAAAAGTAATAACTGAATAACCTTTTTTGTTTCAATCAATGTTTCTAACATGTCCAACAACCCAGAAGAAATTAACATTTCCACTTCCTTACATTCAGGTCTGATTTCTTTTTTAATATTCAAGGTCTTATTGATTGTTACTGCTAAAATAGAATAGAAAATACTTTAATGGTGGTGCCCCTTCGCAGCAATAAATTAAAGGGACATGGAATGTTTCTGAATTTTGTTAGGAACATAATATATCTATGTATCTCTTTACTTTTGTGTACTTTATTATATTAAGAAGTGCTTAAACTATCTATTTTTCAGTCTAAAATGTTATAAATAGTCCTAACTGAAGACAGTGTGCATCTAAGTACAAGGGTTGCCCTGTTTCATAGCAACCAATAAGTTGCAACATTCTGTAACGTGCTACTTGAGAGGGATCAATGGCAGGCTAATTTGAAACACTGCACTTCATGTTTTGTGTATTGCGTAGCTGCAAGAGCTAAAGAGAACAAACCCAAACAGGAAAATTTTATGATTTTAGTTAGAAAAAATAGATCTTTTAAGTACTTATTAATAAAATAAAGTATGTATATTATCAGCCTTATTAAATTGTGATTTGGTAAATTTAAAAGGGCTCTATATAAGCACACAGCATATTTTTTTACAGAAGTTTTTAGTTAGTGAACTTCTATCCAAAAGCAAGGTCTTCACTAACTAAAAATTTATGTAAATAAAATATGCTGTATGCTTATATAGAGCCCTTTTAAATTTACCGAATAGCAATTTAATAAGGCTGTATATTCCTAGTGGAATCTGTAACTTTATGTTTTCCTTTAAAGACTGTATTTCAATTACTTTGTAAAATAATTTTCTAATTATCAAATCTATTTCTTAAAAAAAAAACTACTGTAAATATGAAACTATAGTGGTCTTTCAGCCCTTTATTCCACACCCTTGTTCGTAATCATAATTTGAGTACCTTGTTTATCTGAATGGAGAATAACTATTACAGAATTCAAGCATGCCTGGAACACTATCCTAAGGGCCTCATTCTATTATCGGCCGCAGCCGCTGCGGGGCCGCAAGGACCGGCCGCAAGCTATTCTGCTATTCTATTCCCTTACGGCCGTAGGCTCCGGCAGGCTTGCGGCCGGTGCCTTGCTATCTCTTGCGGCCGATCGCGCCGGAGGAAAGCCTTTGATCTAAAACGGCCGCAAGAGATTTGCAATTCAATTGCTCCGGGAAACCTCTCTGCAAGGCTAAAAACGAGCCGCAGTTACTTGCAGGAAAGAGGTCCCGCTAGCACCAATTAAGCACATAAAATAGCTCAAATAAAGCCATCCTGCACTTTGAGAAGACTATAAAGGGATTTTAGGTGTTAGAAAAAATAGCACATAATTATCCTGTACTCAAATCCGTAAAATATTTCATTTTTAATATCCGTAAAATATACATGTAAAAAGTCCAGAGTGCTTGGAGCACCTCAGACACGCCCACGCCGCAGCCGGCAAATAAACAGTTAATTTGAACTCGGGTTTGGGCAGATGTGCAAGCTTGAGAGTGGGTTCCTTTTATTCCTCATGTCCCCCAATATGATCCCTAGCATTTACAGAGCTGTACAGTGCAGGCTTGAATTTATTTTTGAGTTTTTATATTTCACAGTTTACGGCCGGTTCCAAGATATGCGGCCGGCCGTAAAAGGAGATCCTTGCGGGGCCGTATAATAGAATCGCGAGTTAACTGAACCCTCGCAAGGAATCGCAGCCTTACGGCCGATTTACGGCCGATAATAGAAAGAGGCCCTAAGTATTTAGGCAGATAGAATGGGCCAAGTTGATGACTTCTAGTTCTTAGCTATGGTCAATTCTATGTTTCTTCCAAAACATGATCCTGTTTTCAAATTATGTTTAATCGTATATTCTGATCCATCCTCAGATATAAATATAGATAGATAAATAGATAGATAAATTGAATTAAAAAATAAGTCTAAAAATATCCTATTTTCCTGCTTATTTCCTGAATCTCAGCAAATACAGTTTTTGCACTGCACTCTGGAAACCTGGGATATGCAAATGAACCATAATGCATTTATTCCAACATCACTTTATACATTGCTCCATTTAGCAAAAGATACCGAATGGTCGCTACCACTAATCCCTTAAGATGAACTAAATTAAATACATAAAATAAGAAAAGAAATTACAGAAAATAAAAAGGAAATTACAGAAATTAAAAAAAGAAACAAAGAAAAATTAAACAAGAATTACAAATAAATTAATTAATTAATCAAAATTAAAGAAATTACAGTTGTTGGGGGAAAGTTGTATTTATTCTCCCTTGGATGACCCTTCAGCAATGATTACTGACACGTGGTCCTTCAACCCTTGATAAACCACACATACAAGTTGTTTGAAGAAATCATCACTCTTGCATAAAGACCCATAATCCTCTATTCAGTCCACAGAAAAGGCCTCTACCCAAAAAGATCCCCAGACAAAAAAAACATTTACGAAGCTAACGTACCTCTTCATCTGAGGAGCTCCTCTGACAACACCCTTGGCTTCTGATTGGATAAAATATGTGTAAATCATATTTCAGCCAATCAGAACTGAGTATTTGAATATAGGAACCCTGATCAGAGAAGGTTACCGTGCTTTCTCTTTTCTGATAGGTTAAGAATTCAGCCAATCAGAATGCATGGATTGAAAGCACAGATAACAGTAAACATGATTGCAATGGGTTGTAATAAAAAAAAAGTTTAAATGCATTAAAATCGCTAAAAAGTTATACTTAACTTATTTATATATTTATTTTGTCTTTATTTCTTTTTTAGTTTCTGCCATTTCTTTTCTATTCTATATAATTTTTATTTTATTTGATGTATTTAATTTAGTTCATCTTAAGGGATTAGTGGTAGGTATCATTGTGGTTATTTTGCTAAATAGAGCCATGTATAAAGTGGTTTTGGAATAAAGACTAAAAATGCATTATGAGTATTAAAATGATGGAAAGATCCACTCTCTCAAGTAATGAACAATTTATTAAGGTTAGCAGTAGGTGGTAATAAGGAAGATAAGCATGTAATAGTGACAGAAATTTAGCAATTAAAATGGTATCTTTTTCATATGGCCATGCTCTTCTCCTTTAGTACCCCCACTCCTGTCAATTATGTCATTAGCTCTCAGATGGATATTTTTGGGAATTTATACATAAAATAACTCTAATGTCTATATCAATTTTAAAGCACTTCCACATAGAATTTTTAATTACAACTAATTGAAATTATGTTTAATTTTATGTTTACTTTCCATTTCACATAAAAACTGGATCTTTTCCCGAGTCATTTTAACCCATAATATCCCTACCTATCCTCATTTGTAAACTAGTTTGATAAATGCACCCTC
This sequence comes from Discoglossus pictus, assembly GCA_027410445.1. Classification (NCBI taxonomy): domain Eukaryota; kingdom Metazoa; phylum Chordata; class Amphibia; order Anura; family Alytidae; genus Discoglossus; species Discoglossus pictus. The sequence continues at coordinate 90,956,800 of CM050165.1, forward strand.
ATAAGTGTAACCAGATGTGATTTAAAGCACTATCCCTCATACTGGTCATTGCCACCCCTTTGCTTTTTCCATTTTGTGTCACACTTATTTAAAACAGAGGACAAAATTCTTGCTTATATTACAACTAATAACTATCAATAAAATTTATACTCCTGGAAACTGTGGGCATTTTTCATTAGTTAATATCATCTCTGTGTCCATCGTGGGCAATAAAATGCATTTAAAGCATCATCTCATTTGCAATCTCCTTAGCCATTCCACGTACAAGTGCCATTTGTTTCCAAATGTTTACATAAATAGATAGCTCCTGTCTCTTCCATCTCTTAGTGTGTCCTTTATTGCAACTTGTCACAGCCGAATCTATAACTAAATGAGATACAGTGAATATGGTTTAATGGCATTAGATCTAATTGGAAGCCCCAACATTACAGCCTTTAGTGACATTTCGTATAGTCATAAGGGAGGCTTAATTGTTTTTTTCCTGACAAGTTCACAATATTTGAAAGGAGAATAAATAAACCTGATGTTGATGCTTATCACAGTATAAAATGAGAGTCATTAAAAAATACATAGTATAGTTTAAGAATGACTTCCAGAAATATGTGTGCATACCTGAAACTACATTTTCCTATTTATTGTTTACACTTTTGAGGAACAAGTCTATATAATGGACAAAATGGTTTTAGAAACTATTATATACATTTATACCATTGAGATCATAAATATGTTTTGCTTTCTAAAAACATTTGACAATTACCAAGTTTAGATATTCAAAAGACCATATAAAAAAAATGACCAGTGGTCTTTTTTTTTACCCATGATTGGCTGGTAAGTAGCAAGTGGAGAAAGCAGCATGTATTCAGTCAATGTGTGTGGGATAGGAAGCTAAAAACATTTAAAAAAAACATGTTGTTATATTTTAATGAAGGATTCCTCTATGTTTTGATTCTACTAAAACACAACTCCCTATACCTGCTTTACTATTCCCTTGAGACAGAAGAAAAATAATAAGAGCAAAAAATACAGTTAAAAAATCTCTAGGAGAGATAAAAACTATTTTTTTTTACTTGCAAATTCTTCACCTGAAAAAAATAAATGTTTTCATCTAGGGATTTTTTAAAATAAAATCGTACAAAATTCAATATTAGTATGAGTTTGTTATTTAAGTTCAACATATATTATAAGACTCAGTATTTGCCATGGAGAATGTCTTGGTGATGCCTTGTAATAAACCAACATAATAGTTTTTCATAGGTAGAATACAAAACTTTCAAAACCACAATAGTGGGTTTTTTTTATTCTATATTATTTATCTATTGTATAGTAGAAGAAATTCCATGTGTCACTCACAAAATCCTTTAGATCATTCACATTGTTTGATAGATTGAATATCTCTAGTGTATTTAGCTCAATCCTGTTTTTTTCACCTATTATTGGCAACCTTGCACAAGATATAAATGGGAAAAATAGAATTTCAGAATCATCGAGCTTTCAATGGCTTCAGAGATTTCACTGTTCACTGTTACAGACATCATTTCTGTCACCTTTATTAAGACAAGCAAATGCCAAGGTCCCAGACCTACACATTACAGATATACTTTTCATACACTCTGATCTTATGGACTATTTTACTGGTATACAAGCTTCAAAAGTCCAATCACTTTCTATATCTTCAATGTCTACTTAACAAAGACATTTTTAATCCAATATTTATAGACCTTTCTTGGCAAAAAATAATGAAGCAAATCTCATACAGAGTGACTCCTTATTAAATGACCACCAAAGTCCTTTTGAAGAACTACCGTAAAAAATAAGCAAACTATTTCTAGAATGTAAAAAAACTATCACTTACAAAAGTTTAAAGATTGTGTTTATTTTTTTTATTGCTTCATAAAAACATTTTGCCCATTTTAAAATGTATTTATTGAAAATACCATATAAAAATAGGATCATCAGCAGCTTTATGGTCTGGGGAATGTTTTCTTGGCATTGTCTGGGTCCACTCATACATCTGGAAGGCAGTCTCAACCGATTGGGTTATCTATCCATCCTTGCAGATCAAGTTAACCCATATATGTTAACTGTCTTCCCTGGAGTGTATGGGTTCTTCCAGCAGGACAATACAAAATATCATATGGCCAGAATTTGTCCAGGAGTGGTTGGAGGAGCACAACAAAGACTTCCAAGTACTTCTTTGGCTTCCAAATTACCCCGACTAGAGTCCCATTGAGCACCTGTGGGACCACCTCGATCCCCATGTTTGCCGTATGGATCCTCTACCACATAGTCTTTAGCAGCTGTCTGATGCACTGCAGTCTGCTCACTCCCATGCCATCTACCTGCTGTCCGTTCTGCACATGCAGATTATTCAGAATATTAGCTGGTGATCATAAAAATGTGACTCAACTGTGTATTTATCTAGTTGGAGGAAAGATAGTTAAAACAAGTGGAGCTAAGAACCCTAATTCATATGCTTTCTAGGAAACTTCTTTATCAAATATTATTATACTTTACTCAGTTTGATAAATATGCTATTTTTAAAATATAGGCCTAAAGTCCATGGCTCCTGTAAGAACTCCATAATTCTCATTCACACTTTAACTTGTGCTTGCAGCCTACCTAACATATACCCATAGGCATGGGCATAGGAGCCCCCCAAAATCTGGGGGGGGGGGATAATTCAACTCTACTCGCAGGACAGGAAGCAGGGGTGGATCTACTGCCGGTGCACCGGTGCAATGCACCAGGGCCTGCTCTGCAGGGGCCCCATTGCAGAAGTGTCCCTCAAAAATATATTTATTCAAATTTGAATATTCAAATTTGTTCAAATTCTCAATGCCCCTGCACCCCTATATTAAAAATTATATATATATATATATATATATATATATATATATATATATATATAAATTATGGGTCAAAGCTTTCATGGGAAATAAATACTGCTCCATAGTCCTGGTGGCCAAATATGGTAATGCATGATTAAGATTAATTTTGCTATTTTTTGTGTCCCCTATTGATCTAATCTGGGGAGCGATTTGATTTTTTTTTAAAACAAACAACTGGGGTAGATTGCCCCATTTGTCACTGAAGAACCAATATGTACAGATAATGATAATTAACTGAACAATAGAATCTCATTAAAAAAGCTGAAAAGTCACTTTTAAGATAAAGCAAAAAAGACAGCCATTTCTGATTTATGTAGAATGTGTAAAGATAAAGCTCCACATGGAACTTTGCTGCTTTAAAGCGGTATAAATAAATGACTGCTCTCCAAGCCCAGGAGATGTCTGGCATATTATTTCATTTATTTACTGCCTGTTAGTTAAAGCGTGTGTTTATCAGTTTCCTGTAAAAGAAAATGTGTAAAATATCACCATTCTTATTCCTCCTCAACTACCTCCAATATCCCCTTCTTCCAGCACACTAAATCCTTATGCTCTGCCCTCTATGTTTTCTTGTCCTGCTCTCTACCATCTCTTTTTACCCTGCTCATTGTCCCCATTACCATGTTGTCTCTTCATGTACCATGTTCCATCCTTAATAATGACACTAAACAAATCTACTTTCACTGTTGGTTAGGTCACAGGATTCTTCTGGAAGGATCTCTCATGATGCCCTGCCCATGAGTCTACTGGTACTACTCACATTCTTCAGGAGACCTGCCTAACATCCAGCATAATTGGACACATGGGCTGGGGGTGGGTGAGTTTTTTTAAAGGGACCTTTATGCTAATTTTGTACTGGGCTCCAAGATTCCTGATGGCGGTTCTGCAAGCAGGTAATCGAAATTCTGTTAATTCAATAAAGTATCCATTAAGGAAGGTATGTTCACATTTATGGGCACTGGATAAATAAAACTATCTGATGAGGACCTTGAAATATATTAGGTGCATGGAAGGCTTATAGAGACTACATTTAATGTTTTCTTATGATGATATCTCATGGAATATCACTTGTGACCAATATGAAAAATTCAGTATTTAATAAGATGCATAGCAGGCGTTTTCAGTTAGTGGATACTCTGTCCGTCTAAATATCACCAAGGATATAGTTTGATATTTTACCCCTATAAACAAAATCCTAATTAATCAATGGGATTTTGTTTTTCACACCAAACCGTTGATGTATTTGAAGGACATGGCTCATTTATGACAAGAAGGTTTTGCTCCTTGGCTGAAATAATGAAAGAGCAATTTACTTTTTATACAAAAGAGATATTTCTTGCACAAACAAGCAAACTGTCAAAGACAGATGGAAGCAGAGAATGCACCTTGCTTTCCTTTATTCTCAGTTAAAGGCTGCTCTATGAAAGTCAGCCCCCAGAGCCCATAAGGAAGGCTGTCAAAACAATTCCTCTGAGCAAAGTGAAGCTGTCAGTCATGCTTACTAGACGAGGAGTGGGACAACAAACAAACAAAACTAAAATCTGTGAGATGCCATTGTATCTTAGCCTTACAAGAACCCGTGACCTTGTTCCCTTGTTCTCTGTCACCTTCAAGCCCTTAAGTCTGTGTGAGTTGTTCCCCTTTCTGCCACTTCCTGACAGAACCTGCCAAATCATATATTGCAACTGTGCACAGTCTTGCTAAGCTCTTCTTCATCTTATGAAGGAAAACACTACAGGGCATATTTATTAAATAGAGTTTAAGTGGTGATAAGTGGGATAATTGTAGCTGAAAAGGAAAATTAATGTCCCAATTCGCTGTTTTCTATGTTTTCAGATGAGGTAATATTTTAGCGAAAATGGTGTCAAATATCGCTTATATATAGATTTTTTCTAAACACTATGACCTTAATAAATGTAATAACTGTATAATGTTCTTTCCTATGTATAATGTATAATATGTCTATATATATATATGTATGTATATATATATATATATATATATATATATATATATATATATATATATTAAAAGTCCATGAGAGCAGTTGCACAGAGGAATCCAGTCCAGAGTAGAGAACCTGACCGGTGACCAAAACCAGATGGAATTTTGAATAAGGTGCTGACTATAGGGATCATATATAATAGTTGTTGTAATTGCAAGTTGTTGTCACAAAATGTTAAAAGATACATGCTTGCAAGGACAGCAAGACTTAGAAAAAGGCTTGCAATGGGTGCCGTGGCCCACGATTCGCAAGGCCCGCACAACTTTGAAAAAGGCAAGACTTTGAAGAAATTACAGCTTTAATGGCCACCATTTTTTTCAAGCTCGTAACTTGGAAGTCGTTCGGAGGCCCCCAAAAGACACCAATTGATTCCAAAATTCACTGACAACCTCACACACAGCACAGGGGAGAGGCATGGAGCCTGTAAGAGAGGTTGAAAGCTTATTTCTTCAATTGGCTTTTTTAGAGGTCTGAAAACGGCTACGCGAGAAAAAAAATGGCGTCTGTAAAAACATAATTTTTTTTCAAGCCCGCAAATCAGAAGACCATTTCGGGATTGGGGAAACTGACCAATTTCCAAAGCCCGCAAATGGTTTCAGATCCATACAGCACAGAGCAGGGAGAGGGAGGGGAAAGACACAGGGGAGGGAGAGGGGGGAGAGGGTAGAAAGAGACACTGGGGGGAGTGGGGGATAAAGAGACACAGGGGTGAGAGAGGGGGGAAAGAGACACAGAGGAGGGGGATAATGGAGAAAAACTCACAGGGCAGGGACAGGGGGCAAAGAGACAGCGAGAGGGAAAGAGGGGGAAAAAGACACAGGGGGGGGGGGGGGAAGAGACACAGAGGTGATAGAGAGGGGAGAGGCTCGCAATGAGCGATGAAGATGTTCATCGCGGGGCTCGCAATGAGTGACAAAGGTGCTCATTGTGAGGCATGAAAGTGGCGGGTTGGCTGAGGCCAGCAATGAGCGGCAAAGCCACTGATTGCGCGGCTCGCGATGAGCGCCAAAGGTGCTCATTGCGAGACACATAAAGTAGACGGGGGAGAGCCTTGCATTGTCTGGCAAACAGCATTGCAAGGTTTCACATGTTATTGCCGTCATTTTTCACGGGCAAGTCATTAGTATTATATATGAATATTAAAACATAATATATTTTGTATAAAATAATGTAGGATTCATATATCCATTTTTCCTTGTAATTATTGTTTTATACTTGCTATATGTTTATCTAATGCACATATTGTAACAGTCTTTTGATTTATGTACATAAAATGTGCTTTTAATTATACCTTATGTGTCTGTTTGATTATTCACCTGCCCAAAAGAATATATACGGTAACTTGTAGGAATTTACTTCTTACTAGGGTAATATCTTTACTCCATGTGAGAAACAGGCCTTTTAACCTCAACATTTCGCCCAATTTAATACATTTTCACTCAAGGATATCTAATGTATTAGGAGCAGTGGAGTGCTTATCATATGGGGAAAACACGGAGTTCAAGAGAATGATGTCAACAATGCTTTCTGTGTTATTGCTTGGAACCAGTTTATCAAAGTGCTTTATACCAATTGTTAGAATTACACAGGTAGTAAGTTTTTTTTTTCCACTTTTAAAAATCACCTCTGTAATTTTCTTTTACTGAGTAGCCCAGTATCACTACAGCAGGAACTTTAATTGTACATGAGCCCAAAACATTTCCAACCTTATCAATTCTCACATTCAGGAAAGCCCTAGTTAATATACTGATGCAAAATATAAAGCTGTGTTAATTTACTGACTGTGGGATCTGGAGCTCACTCTGATGCTCATCACATTATGTCCCCCAAAGTCAGCAAGCCATCATTGTTATGACTGAGTTGTTGGTATGCCATGTGTTTCTGGAGAAGATTTTGATTACAATTTGCTAATAGTTATTAGAACCCCTGAGGACTCAATAAAGAAACACTGAACAGGTTGATTGACAGTTTTCCAACAATCATATCCTGCTATAAAAGACTGAAATAAAGTAGAGCCAAACATGTTTGACCTTGCTTAATTCAGTAATGTTTAGTTCCCCCATCATAAGTTCTAGTTAGATAGTTTCACAACTGCTATCTAGTTTTAAAACAATAAATGTATGTAGTTTTCTTGCTGCCTATTAAGTTGTAAAATGCTTTGACTGGCCCTTTAAATCATATATTTTGGAGTGTTTAATGCATATTTCTTCGATAGAAGACCAGACTAACATTTTAAACAGGCTGATTAGATAGACTTACATACAGAGTAATAGCAGGGAGAATATGTAGATAGATAGATAGATAGATAGATAGATAGATAGATAGATAGATAGATAGATAGATAGATAGATAGATAAACTAACAACCTACAGCAAACTATGTTGTTGTTGTTCAGTTTTTCAGTCGTGACCGATTCTTGGTGGCCATATGGATGCAGCATGGCAGGCACATCTGTGTTTCTGGCTGTGCTTAACTATATGGTTTCATGGCAAAGATACTGGAATGGGTTGCCAGTTCCTTCTCCAGTGGACCACAATTTGTCTGACCTCTCAGCTGTGACCTACCCATCATGAATGACCCTACATGGTATAGCTCACAACTTAATTGAAGTACACAAGCCCCTTCACCATGTCATGGTAGCGACCCAAAAGGGGACAGCAAACTATAGATGGAACACACACGAATCTAAACATTGATGGAGCATCAATGTTGATATGTACAACTGGAATTAAATTATAATAAAACACAAGTGAATATCTAATTCTTGTAATATTGCTCTAATTAAAAAATGTGTTCAAAACATACAAAACAGCTATTAAAATATGGTTCACTGATACAATGCTTTTAAATTGCAATACTCTTAGTGGGGGGAAAAATAGTCCATTATTTATAAAATATGAGTGAAATAATTCATTGACAGACTATTATGTGTTAAACTTTAAGGATACCCATACAAAACAAAGCACTATTCATGATTTCAAGTGTGCATAAATCAGGTTGGCAGTGAATGTGACGTCTAACCACAGACAAAAAAGTCTGGGACACTTCTCCATCTCTTGGCTCTGTCTGACATTGGTCAGGTCAATACTGTGAACTTGAAACTTTCATTCTCTGTATAATGTGTTAAGTGTACACTAACCTATGCGTCTACTCTTATTTCCCCATTGAAGTGAAAGTTCATCTAAATTCAAGAAGAAAGGTATTCATATTTCTACTTGTAAGTCAAGGATTACTACTATAGAACGTGTTTTCTATTATCAGCTTGTCACTTTCTTTGCTTGGTAATCTCTTTCTTTATATCGCTCAATGGCTTCCCATTGTGTTTTTTTCCCACTGCAAGTGTAGTCTTTTTCCCCCCTTGCCATTTTTTTTAAGACGTACAAAGTTAAAAGGGCCAGCTCAGCCTGACCACCTGGACGTAGCATTGGAGCTCTCTCCCAGGACTGGCTCCCTGCCAGTTGCCAGCTGTGCCATTGTATGTATCTATCTTAGTTAATTCCATGTGCTTGGATTGTACTGGTTCTGTTTACAACAACCTCCTGCCCCTTCTGTGTCCAATTCCAATTGTCCTCAACTTTCCTTGTTTAATACTGTTTTGCAAATTATTAAGCACTGGAAGTCCATTAATCACAGTTCATGTCCTGTGTTAGCCCACACAACGTAGGGAAAGAAGGGGGAAGGGAAGGCACGCTCATATCCCTGAAAGGGCTTGGACGGTGGTCCATTCAGATCCCTAACGAGATCATTACAGCTAACTAAATACAAACCTGACCCTGTGACCCTCTGGGAAATTACGTGGGCCCACTGCAAGACATTAATATGTATCCCAACCCTCCCACTCCCTTGATAGGCTGAAAACTAAACCTGGGATCAAAAGAAGCCTAATCACTGCTCTGATTGTAGCAAACCATGCCTGACAGAGAATTCCCCAGGACCTCAATAGCTACATTTGTGCCACCCCCACCCCACCCCAGCATGCACCCTTTGCCAGGCTCTACAGCAGCCAGCGAACTGCAAAGATCTCCATCCTTTCAGTTTGCTTGACACACTGTGTCTACTCTCAGGGACCACCTGGTAGGCTCATTTTAACACAACACTGGTGTAGCTCTCCCACAGCCAGAATCAAAACTGGGATAATCTAGCGGTTTTCGGCACAACAGCATCCCACACTAGACATGATACATCCCAATTTTGCTGGTTGCATCTGTCGGAATGAAACATTTTATAACACGAAAAAGATTATTAAAATAAATATTCAACACAGTTGTTTGTTTTTTTAAAGCAAAATACATAAATATTTTTAATAATTTGTGAAATTATGAATACAATTATTTTCTTATTAATATAACCAGTAATGTTAATAAGAAAATATGTTACACTTTTAAGTAATATTGGCAATATTATCAATATTACTTAAATGTAATATTTTAATAACAATATGAATCACAGGAAATTAATATAATATACATCAACAATAAAACACATTTTCGCGATAAATATACATTATTTCCCTCTTCGTATTCTAGTTACTATTTAATATATTTTATTCACCATATCAACATCATGTTATGAAATATCTTAAGTGGGGATCCCCAAAAAATTATTAGCTGTATTAATATACTACTTGTACAACAAGAAAACATTATCTAATGTTTTAAATAATCTAACTTCAACCGCTTTAATTTTTTATAAAATGTATTTTATGGAGCTCAGTCATTACTTAGTGTATATATATATATATATATATATATATATATATAAAATTATATAAATATATAATTATAAATATTTATTATAGTGACATTTCCCATCCATAGTGCTGTATTTATATAAATTGATATATGTCCATATGCTGTATATAGCGAAGCACTTGACACTGAGTACTTATTTTTACTACATTCTTCCACGAATGATGGGTTTGATTATTTTCTTTGGACAGCTACTACGTCAAATAGTTTGTCATTCATTTAATTGTACATCATTTTTTGAAATGCATCAATTTTCAGGAGATAATGCCACCCAGGATACACTTACTTTGATCCAACTAATCAAGAAAATATAATAGGGGATTTCTATTTTAAACTATTTTTATTCATCATATAGAAATATACTGGAATTATCTGCTTCTTGGGAGATTCCTTATTCTTAGTAGCTGTGTCGTAGGGTTTTTGTATGTTTTAAAGCAAATCAGTGGGATAAACTTTAATGCATAACATGCTTAGAGATTTAGAAAAGACAGATTTGCATAGGCAATGGCCTAGTTTTTAATCTAATTGTATTATTCCTATGCAAATGTAACTGAGGATTTGCATATGACAAAAGTGACCAACCAGAAGCAAATCTTTGTATCCTATTTGGGTTTTATAGTGAAGCGCACAAAAGCCTTAAGTATCCAATGAAACATATTAGTGCCTTACATACAGATATAACCAAACTTATTTAAGCTACTGGTGAACGTATAATTTACAGTCAATGTACTGAAGCAGTATATAAATTATATATTTAATACATGGATTAAATAACACTAGTGGTAAATAGTGGTAAATTATATTTACCACTATTAACACTGGCTCAAGAGATTTACCTCAAACTTTCCAAAATAACGCACAATGCTAATTCCAATAAATATCCAAAATTTCAGACGTATCTGAAAAAAAAAGTTAAAGTTTTAAGCACTTTAAAACTCAAGGTTAGAATGGAGTTCTTGACTCATTACTATTATACAGGGAACTGCACCTTGGGGCCGATTCAATTGCAAGCCCGCAACTCAATCGTAGTACGCCATATGTCTGCGGGTGTGTTGCAGGCTCCCATTCGTCTCCGATTACGATGTTATTCAATTGCTCAAGCTCGCAAGTTACTGTCCCAAAGCCGAAACCGTAAACCATGCACTGGTTCGTAGCAGTTCAGGGCAAGAACATGATCAATTAAGCAAGCCCGTAACCTCCCATTTTGAATCAGCCAATAGAAAATGAGTCATTATTACGTCAGTAAATTAGGTTCGGGGTCCGATATGCGATCAGACTTGCAAACCTGCAAAATAAAGAATTATGAAAATGAATGCCAATACTGTTTTAGTCCATATGGGAGGCATGTATTAACTCATTGATAGCTGAGATCAATTTAAACCTGAAATGAAACATACAAATAAATGTAATTTCCTGCCGATTTGCGAGCTTGAGACTATTGTGCGCTTTCCCCATTATTTACAGTGCAGTATTGATTTTTATTTAAATTTACAGTGCTATGGATAGGTGTTTAACCCCCTTCCATTCCTCTCTAGCACGACACCCCATTATTCGAGCGCACACCAAATGCTCCCCGACGCAAGCGCGCCCCCGTAAACGCAAACCGTCAGGAGTGCGGACGAAAATAGGGCTCCTGAGATCTGCGCGCAGTCCGGGCTGAACTCTTTTCCATGCTACCATGTATCACCATCCAGTGCTGTGTATATGGGAGAGGCCACAATCTAGTCCTACACTGTGTGTCAGAGAGGCCACAATCCAGGACAGTACCCCCCTGTAAGCGAGAGGCTACTACCCCCCCTGCACTGTGCATGCGTGAGAGAGACCACCATCTACCCTGCACTGTATATGAGAGGTCATAGTCTACTCCTGCACTCTCTGTATATGTGTGAAAAGCCTACTCTGCACTGTGTATATGTGATGGTGATGGTATGGATGGTGGCTTCCATCACATATACACTTCTTTTACAAGTTTTATTCACCTGCCTATTTTTCTAGGTCATGGTTCAGCTTTGTTGAATGCTATCAAAGGTTTTTCAGGTCTCACAGACTTTTTCTTCAACCTGCTTTAAAAAAATCCTTTTTCGTTTTTTTTCTTAAACATCAGAGCATTGCGTGGTGCAATAATTTACATTTTGAAGGGGTGTGCCTGATACTGGCAAAAATAGGAGTATAATCTTCACATGGCTCTGATCAAGACACTATACTATTAAGGAACAAACTTGATAAAAGGAAAACTAAACTAGTTTTAAGGATTTTATATAAGGAGTTATAAAGGTTTTATGCAATGGGAGTTTTCCTAAAAGTATGAATTATCATATTCGTTTCTATTAAATTGTATATTTATATTTACAGATCATTTAAATTAGGTAATAATTTTAATTTGCACATTTACAGGTTAATTAAATTAGGTAATAAGTTTAATTTGTACAATCATAGATGATGAAGAGCACTCTCAATATGTTGAAAGTTCCTTAAAGTGCACATTTCAAATGTCTTATTAAAAGAAGATGAGAATAAAAGCTAACTTTCGTTGACGTAAAAAACACACCACTAAAAATATACTATAAATTAATCCACAAGAGCTATATAAATGCAAATAAATGAAAGGGTTGAAACAGCAAGTTATTAAAGCATGGGTTTTACCATTATGGATGCAACACACAACACTATTAGGAACTGTATAAATATGACTGCTTATTTGTCCACTAATTTAGCAACTGTACAACTGTAAACATTTGTTGTCTACATCTCTATTTATAATAATTGTAAGATGGTGAGCCAGTCAATAGACATGATTAGTGGTTGCCACTCATCTATATGATCTTCAGCTGTGATGGAGAGGTAGTATTTTTTCTTAAAAGCTGGGACATCTGTCATCATTATTTTCATAGCAAGGAGAGACACTTTGCCCCTTTTCTTTCTAGAGTACATATTTTTAGTAGAATTGCACAAATTATGCATCCTTATTAAAACCGCAACACGGTTTCTTTTTCCCAGCGATTAAAATTAACAATCTTTAGCTCCTTTTGGTCTCCATGGCAACCGATTAAAGTGTGACTTCATGCCTTGGTTACCACAATGAGGTCTTTTAAATATTCCACAGAGTACTTATTATCTATTTGCTTGCTCTCACCTCAATCTCACCTTTACGTTGGAACTCAATCCACTACAACTAAAGACCAGTCTGAGAGTCTGATTAAAATTATCCCTGCGTGCCCTGACCTCTTTTCTCTGCAGGTGAGAGTGTCCCCATTCACAAACTAAATGAAGCAGACATGATGGAGTGTTTGTTTTCCTTGACTTTCCCTCAGCCTGCCAGTAAATTTACAGGCGCGAATATGAAGTGTTAATTTAATGTTCCCACTGAGCATCTCATTGTCAACAAAGGCTTCAAACCTTAAGAGAGGAAAAGGTTAGCTCATGCAGAAAATGACCATTATGGCTTGATTGTCTGCTGGCATAGGCTAGCAGCAAGCAGAACGTGGAGGGCTTTGACTTCCAGTTTAATGCATTTGATAGGACCTAATGGAAGCCCCATACCTCATTGCCAGGACAGAATCACCTGTAATGCTCACTTATTTATCTTTGCAGCAATCTGCACAAAAACAAATAAAGAACAGGTCTCTATTTTTCACTCAGATGACTTATTTGACGGGAATGAAAACTTAAACCTTCCATTATCCCAAACTTAAACAAAAGCGTCTAGTGCTCCAAAGATTACAAGAGGGAATTAATCATGGAACGAACCATGAAATTGCTTTTTTTTTTTTTTTTTTCACCTGGCGTTTCATCAGAAGTAGTCTGTGGCTGTCAGGAGATTGGCAACCACTCACTAGTAGTATTCAATAATTAGCTGTGCAGAGTTGAGTAGAATTGATCGCAGTCAACTTAAAGGGATACCACAGTCCTTTTTTTCCCATGCCTTAAAAAAATATGTTTTTGTGTGATTTAAAAAAAAAAAGACATTACTATTAAACAGAAACAAGACTCTTATCATGACCTGGCTTGTTTCATGATAAAAATTCCAGTAAAACTTCAAAGCCTTAGAAATTCACAATTTTGTGATTTATTACTATCCTTTTCAATGTTAAACTAGCAGCCCCATTAAATTGCTACGATTTTAAGAATCGTAGCTCGTAATGTAGCTTGCAGGATTTAAGGCTATTAAATTAACCTCTTAAAGCAACCCGAAGACGACTTGCTGGTTAAGACGCAGCAAGGCAGAAAAAAGCCTACGGGACATGGAACGTGGAAATTCGCGTCCGCTTTGTTCTTTTAAGCCCGTAACCGCTACGTTACAATTGAGCTATTAAATTGCATCAAAATCACTTGCGTTCAAACTTGTAACTCGCAAATGGTGCCAAGAAGCTAACGAGTGCTAGAGAGGACCCACAAGGGGGGTAAAGTCCAACTCGTAGCACTTTAAATGCACATATCACCACACTACTGTACTATTATTAAAAGTGAAAATGATGTTAGGTCTTAGAATTAATAGCACAACATTCTCAAGCTCGCAAATCGGCCCCAAAAAATACTTTATTTCATGTTCAATTCTTGTGTTATATCTATCCTGGCAATCAATGTGTTAATACATATACTGTAACTCGTATGTGATAGAATATCATATTTACGGCTTTATTAATATTGCATTAAATCTGGAATGTGGGTCTAGTCGTAACTCGTAATTGAAAGTCATAGGACTTTGAAAATCCCACCTCCATTTTTCAGTGACGTAATTCTGACGATCTCTTTTGCCATTGGCTCCATCCCAACTACGAGTTAGACTAATTGATCACGTTCACGACTGCACATCCCATGCGCGAAAAATGGTTTACGGGTTTGCCTCTCAAGCCCGTAACTCGCAGCCTGTTCTAATTTACATAGCGCTGTAAATCCGCAAATCCTCAAGCTCGCAGCCTTTGCAGGTCTCACATTGCAGATACGAGCTTCGAATTCTCACTGTGAGTCCGAGATTTCACTTCCTCGTGTTAGTTTTAACTCACTAGTCAGGCTAAGGCAGGCCAAAAATGTTTGTTTTCATCTATTTTTGTGTTAATTTTCATAATATCACTTATGTTTCATGCGCAAAAATTGTAATGTATAAAATGTCATTGAAATGCATGCTAGACAATGTGGCCCTTTATCTACCAACAGATCTCTGTCCACTCATTATTAGGTGATTATAATTTTACAGAAAATAATATATATATTTTTAAATTGGACTTTTTAACAATTGCATATTTTCTAGTATGGCATAAAAAAGCACTTGATAATGAAGCAAATAATGTGTGATATAAAAAAAATGTATGTTTAATATCTCCCTTTTGTTTTTTACTTATCTTTTTTTATTACCGCACTCAAGGGATATCTGCTTTTGTTTGTAAGAGTTTTATGAGCTTGAAAAATGTCTAACTCATAAAAATTAATGGTTTGGCTACCTTATTGTGTACTTTAAATTAAGCCTCTCGCCTCTCAGATTTTGCTGAAGAATTGCAACAAGTAGCACATTATATATATATATATATATATATATATATATATATATATATATATATATATAGATAGATAGATAGATAGATAGATAGATAGATATAGTGAGGTAGCTATGAATATCCCCTATTTCAGGTGAATAATCAGAGTATTGCAGATATATATGTCTTTATGAAGTCAAAATTAATCTTTACAGTATTACTACTTAATAGAGAGATGTTTAACTCGCTTGTCACTTTAAATAAAATATTTGTCCAATCACAGTGTATCAATTTATTCAAATTATACCGTCATACTCTGATTTTATATATATTATCATATATATTATCAAAATGTTGTCTATTCATGTTCATTAAAATATAGCTATAACCTTTTTAATTTACTGTTATTGCAGGTCAGACATGTTAGTTTGAAACTCCTTTTTGTTTCTTAAATGGATCTAAAATGTTTCAATGATTTAATTATTATTTGTACAATTATTTTCTTTAGATGATTTTCTAAATGTATGTGTTTATTTGATAATTGATTTATTTGTGTAATTAATTCCATAAGGCAAAATGTACGACATGATTCTATGAAGAGTATATATGTTGTTTATGAAATGTAAACAAATATAACAAACATATTGTATTACAGTACAACAGATCATGAGAAACTTATTTACATTTTAATTATTTCAAATTGTATTTTTTACTAGATTAATATTTACTTTTGAATTAAGTGTTTAACACTCTTTATTAACTGAACAAAACAACTAAACAACTAATTCAGAGGTGCTCATCAGAGAATGAACGTTCATTAATAGGTTAGTTCTACGGACATGGAGCGGGTCCACCCCAAAATGTGCATACTCCTCTGTGGATCTGATATCACAGTGGTGATAAAACCAACAACTTAATGAAGCATGGAGAAGGTTGATTGATAGATTACCAGATCATACAGTGTACCAAAGGTTTTGTACACACTTCAAGGCTGAAGACCTGCCTATTATAAAAATGGTGATTAAAATACCATTTTTTTTACAAGAAAATAATTTTCTGAAATATTGAACTATGTTTTCAGTGTAAACTACCCTGTAACCCTGAATTTTTTTCTCACTATACATTCATTGTCATAAAAGCGAAATATCGTAATGTATTTTGACTCTGGGCCAGGTAAGCAAATTTAACTGGTCAGCATATTCTCCAAAAATCGATAAAAAAAACAGTGTCACTAGTTGACTACAAGGAAACTCATTGATACATCTAATTACTACATGAATACATTAATTCATTTAAATATGAATATTTTAAAAATATACTGTGCAGAGGCAGAGCTCGTGGATGGAGGGTCCTAGTGCAAAATATTTTAGGGCTCCCCCTTGCACCTTCTGTATACAGGGTTGGCTTCTGTGTGAGCCAATTAAAAGGCTAAAAACATATGTAGGATTAGCAGATCAACTTTCCATAAAATAATTATCTGCCTCTCTACCCTTTACGCCAGTAGAAAAGGGTTACTACCCTGCTGCATGCCCTGGCCCTTTGCACCTGCTGCACCCGCAGTAGCATCACCACTGATAATGTGTGTAGCATGACTGGGGAAGAGAAACAACCAGAGAGCAGAGGAAGGTATTAAGTAGAGGAGTGCACTCATAACTGGAGTGAAGGCTGAAAAAACTAGGAATACATAAGCCTAATTGTCTCACAAGTGAGGTGAGCTGACAGTGTGTTATTCTATAGGGCTTTGTTCAACCTTGACATGTCATTTTAGCATGTCTTCCCATATTTCAAGTGGTCAAAGAAGCACACACTTTGAAAAGTAACATGTTGTTTGTTATTACTATTCAGTAACAATGGCAACAGCTTGAGCAAAAAGTTGAGATATTATATATATATATATATATATATATATATTTTTTTTTTTTATATATATATATATATATATATATATATACATATAAATAGTAAATAAATAGTGCATCTGTGTTCACATTTGAATGTCTAAAACAAGTTTAAAAAACTGCTTCCAGCTCAGAATTCCAAGAAAAACAGTTATTACACTGCATTCTGGGAAGCTGAGCTGGGACACGTAAATGTGCCCACAAATGCCCCGCTCTTCAATTCATAGCCATTATCAAACATGGCCTCTTTTAAGCTTATGTCTGCTGTATCATACAGTTTTATTGCAAAGCCAATGTTGGATTTTACACAAGCTGAGAATCCTATCTATATACAGCTGTTTCAAGCTTACTGGCTATCATCAGCATGGAGCGGGATCTCAGCCTGTGTTGGAGAAATTATAAGTAGGTAGTTCACCACAACAATCATTTCAAATATGGTGTACAAAAGAGCGATAGAAGCCCTCCACAGTACAGTAGTACAGTAAATAAATAGTACATCTGTGTTCACATTTGAATGTCTAAAAGAAGTTAAAAAAAACTGCTTCCAGCTCAGAATTCCGAGAAAAACTGTTATTACATTGCATTCTGGGAAGCTGAGCTGGGACATGCAAATGTGCCCACAAATGTATATATATATGCTTAAAAGACCATTGTGCAATGAAAAAAAAAAATTATGTTTCAAAACGTTATATGATTATGTGTACAATTAATCAGGAATAAAGTAATACAACTAGCTTTTAATTAGAAAAAATAGAAATTGATGCAGGATTTTGGATGGATCCATGATACATTAGTGGATGTTGTGTGTGGGAGAAGAGTTTATATTTTTTAGACCTATGGTTGCATTGAATGATGCAAAGTGTCTTCTTATCCTCTGATAATAATAAACACACACACTGCCATCATCCAGTTCTCAAGATACGATGTAACAAACACAAAATGGATTATTGTACTCCATGGCATGCACAGCTGCTAATATTGTTAGTTTGGTACATACTTGATAGCAAGTGTCTTATTTTCCTTAGCTGCAGGAAAATATGCATACATTGCTTTCAATATACATATATATTTAACAAAAATACATTCTTCTTGATTCTTTCATCTGGAATCTTGGAAAAAACACATTAAGAAAGAGGGAGATAAACTAAAATGGAGAAATCTGTATAGCTCCCTCCAAACTAGCATTTAGGGTTGATGGGAGAGACAAGTGGGGTTTCTTTTAAAAGAGGCAGTGTCTCTACAAAACAGAGTTAGTTGGGAGGTATCCTGCATGATTACTAATAGGTTGATACAAACACCCAGATACTGAGAGATTCCTAGAAATACTCTCCTGGAATACAAACAGCCACAAAAAGGAAACAGGGTATCACTGGTTGTCACTTCAACAAGAAGCTTTTCTCAAAATATCAAAAGAGTCTCAACTATCCTACATATAGATGAAAGACTATAAGACTGAGACATAACCTCCTGTGCTTTTGTATAGACAATGTAAAACAGATTATAGTGATGTCCTCACTCAACAGTACACATACATTTACTATCTTCTATAGCATAATATCACTAGTACCTTTTCCTGCAAGTCATCCAATGTGATATACTGTACCTCATGAAGTGCATCAACAGCACAAACATTAGCAAAATCACATGGACTCACATTGCCTGATATTAACCAAAAGAAACAGGCCACAATTGCAAAAAACATCTGTGAAAACGGACACAGCATAATGGAATTGAGACAACCATTCTGATGGGGAACTTTATGGCACAGAGAGACAGGGCAATTTGGGAATATAAATTTATACAAAAAGTTGCAACTCTAAATGGCTTGAATCAAAACAAGGAATTCATATCACACTATCCAACATAAGTTTAATTTCTGACTGTGGGACATAAACTTTGGGATCTTCCAGGAAGCATTCAAAGACCAAAAAATATTTCTAATTTTTTATTAAGCCCCTCCAGTACATCTGTACATTTCACATTTGTCCATTGCTTTCTGTTACCAACCATGACTAAGAACTGCATATAAATATGGTTTCCAGCTTTATTTCTTAACTTTGGCCGGATTAAGTTACTTTGTTCAATCTGAAAGTTTGTTTTGCAAATCTACTCGCCTACTAAAATTAATCTTACGTCATCAACCTGTTTCTTTGTGAACAGTATGCATATTGTTTTATATAGTGAATGTCATATCTTCCCTGATATTGATTGATTTTAGAAATGTCCAACTCATAAAAATTAATGGTTTGGCTACCTTATTGTGTACTTTAAATTAAGTCTCTCGCCTCTCAGATTTTGCTGTAGAATTGCAACAAGTAGCACATTATATATATATATATATATATATATATATATATATATATATATATATATATATGTATATATATATATATATATATATATATATACAGTATATAGATAGATAGATAGATAGATAGATATAGTGAGGTAGCTATGATTATCCACTATTTCAGGTGAATAATCAGAGTATTGCAGACATATATATATGTGGCTGAGTCACTGTACAGTGCCCTGCAAAAGTATTCACCCCCTTGGCATTTTTTGTGTTTTGTTGCCTCACAACCTGGAATTAAAATGGATTGTTTGAGGATTTGCATCATATAATTTACAGAACATGCCCACAACTTTGAAGATGTTTTTTTAATTGTGAAGCAAACAACAAATAGGACAAAATAACAGAAAAAGTAAATGTGCATAACTATTCACCCCCCTAAAGCCAATACTTTGAAGAGCCAACTTTTGCGGCAATCACAGCTCCAAGTCGCTTTGGATAAGTCTCTATGAGCTTGCCACATCTTACCACTGGGATTTTTGCCCATTCATCCTTGCAAAACTGCTCCTTCAAGTTGGATGGTTTACGCTTGTGAATCTTTAAGTCTGACCATAGATATTCTATTGGGTTGAGGGCTGGGCTTTGACTAGGCCATTCCAACACATTTACATGTTCCCCTTATACCACTCAAGTGTTGCTTTAACAGTGTGGTTGGGGTCATTGTCCTGCTGGAAGGTGAATCTCCGTCCTAGCCTCAAATCACGCACAGAGTGGTACAGGTTTATCTCAAGAATATCCCTGTATTTAGCACATCCATCTTTCCCTCAACTCTGACCAGTTTTCCAGGTGATGTGATGTGTTGGGTTTGCTCCAGACATAGCATTTTCTTTGATGGCCGAAAAGTTAAATTTTGGGTGTGTCCCACAGGCCTTTTCACAAACTCGAAATGTGCCATTTTATTTTTTGCCGAAAGTAATGGCTTTCTTCTGGCCACTCTGCCATAAAGCCCAACTCTATGGAGCGTACGGCTTATTATCGTCCTATGTACAGATACTCCAGTCTCTGCTGTGGAACTCTGCAGCTCCTCCAGGGTTACCTTATGTCTCTGTGCTGCCTCTCTGATTAATGCCCACCTTGCACGGTCCGTGAGTTTTGGTGGGCGGCCGTCTCTTGCAGTTTTGCTGTTGTGCCATGTTCTTTCCATTTGGTTATGATAGATTTGATGGGGCTTCTGGGGATCATCAAAGATTTGGATATTTTTTTATAACCTAACCCTGGCTTGTATTTCTCAACAACATTGTCCCTTACTTGTTTGGAGAGTTCCTTGGTCTTCAGGGCTGTTTGGTTAGTGGTGCCTCTTGCTTAGGTGTTGCAGCCTCTGGGGCCTTTCCAAAAAGGTGTGCATATGTAATGACAGATCACGTGACACTTAAATTGCTCACAGGGGGACATCATTTCACTAATTATGTGACTTCTGAAGGTAATTGGTTGCACCAGAGCTTTTTATGGGCTTCATAACAAAGTGGGTGAATACATACGCACATGCAAATTTTCTATTTCTAAAAAATAGCTTTATGTACTGTATATATTTTTCTCATTTCACTTCCGCAACTTAGACTATGGTGTTCTGATCCATCACATACAATTCAGATTAACAAAACATTGAACTTAAGGCTGTAATGTAACAAAATAGGTAAAAAGTCAAGGGGGTCAATACTTTTGCAAGTCACTGTATGTCCTGGAAAAAAGAAACCGAGACAAAATTAGCTTCCTTTAAATAATTGGTAAATATGTCAGTGATCTTTAGAAATTGAAGTGGTTCTTGAGTTTCTACAATTTAGTCATCTTGCACAGACTCAGTTTTTCAGATGTCATCAGAAGCACTGTGTACTATATATCTTTTGGAATTTATGTGGATCTACAATGGAAAAGCTATTAAATACCATTAGCTGAGCAGCAAACAGTGCAAGACATCAGCAGCCTATGACATAAGTACTTTCATTTTATAGCAATGCCAATACTGTGGAGTGGAATTGGTCAATCAGCTGGTTGTAGGTGCCCCATTTGTTAATGGGTTTTTGGGATTCTCCCCAGTCCCCAACAATGGAATGAACTTCAAGACTTCAAGCTTCCCTTAAAAATATAATACAGCCATCTATTCATGCCAGGTAATGGTCGTGCCCAGTAAAAAAAAAAAAAAAATGCAATTACAACAATTACATTAAATAGTAAATAAATTAAAATCTGGATCTTTTTAAAGTCTAGTTATTTATAAGTGCACCAATGTCTCATTAATCATTATAAATAGTTATTTACTATGGGCCTCATTCTATTAGCGGCCGTAAATTGGCCGTAAGGCTGCGATTCCTTGCGGGGGTTTTGTTAACTCGCGATTCTATTATACGGCCCCGCAAGGATCTCCTTTTACGGCCGGCCGCATATCTTGGAACCGGCCGCAAGCTGTGAAATATAAAAACTCAAAAATTAATTCAAGCCTGCACTGTACAGCTCTGTAAATGCTAGGGATCATATTGGGGGACATGAGGATTAAAAGGAACCCACTCTCAAGCTTGCACATCAGCCCAAACCCAAGTTCAAATTAACTGTTTATTTTCCGGCTGCGGCGTGGGCGTGTCTGAGGTGCTCCAAGCACTCTGGACTTTTTACATGGATATTTTAATAAAAAATATTTTACGGATTTGAGTATAGGATAATTATGTGCTATTTTTTCTAACACCTAAAATCCCTTTATAGTCTTCTCAAAGTGCAGGATGGCTTTATTTGAGCTATTTTATGTGCTTAATTGGTGCTAGCGGGACCTCTTTCCTGCAAGTAAGCTGCGGCTCGTTTTTAGCCTTGCAGAGAGGGTTCCCGGAGCAATTGAATTGCAAATAGGAATTTCTTACGGCCGAAACTCTTGCGGCCGTTTTAGATCAAAGGCTTTCCTCTGGCGCGAGCGGCCGCAAGAGATAGCAAGGCACCGGCCGCAAGCCTGCCGGAGCCTCCGGCCGTAAGGGAATAGAATAGCCGAATAGCTTGCGGCCGGTCCTTGCGGCCCCGCAACGGCTGCGGCCGCTAATAGAATGAGGCCCTATGTATTTCTGACAGCATTAAACCTGACCACCTCTAATATAATTATTAATCATTATTACTATGTTTATTAATTCGCAAATTATAGTGTATATCAATGCTAACATAAATAACACGAATGGTACAAAGATAACATAATAATAGGGTTTATGTCAGATTTAACTGATAAAGAAAATATATATCTCGTCCAAACTGATATTTTTAGGTTTTCATTTTAGCCATACCATTCATTAGCCAATCAAATGTCAGTGTAACCCTTATTATTCTGAAAGCTTTTTTACATTTCCAACTGCACTTTCTTTGAGATAAATATTTACCCTACAATTTACGTGATCGGAAAATTACAGCCTTGGCACATTAAGTAACCTAAATATTATTACAATTAAAAAAGACAACATGTTTCATTGAATATGCTCTTTAGCTGCTCAGCGAGCCCCCTGTTTATAGCCACATTAAATGTTGGTTTATGATATTAAAATTGGTTAAGATCTATAATTAATTAGTGATTCAAAAATTGGCAAGGCTCATTTCTAAAGCTCTAGTATGCACTAACAAAAATCTAATTCTTAAGCAGCTCCAAAACTATAGGGACAAACTATTATTTTGAAATGTGTGGAAAAGTTTCCTTCTTATGGTATCAGAAGTAAAAATGAAATGTTCTCAGGACACAAACAACACCTGGAGACTGAAATTAACAATGCACCCATTCCCCCTTACTGCCCCAAAAGCAGGATGTTGCATCAAAGGATGCAACCACAGTCCACCAAATATTAACGCTCCTCTCATACACATAAATTCCACCCATCTATCATGGATCCCTCCAGGTCCATAGCAGAGGCATCACATTTGTTTTTTTCTATAAAAAATAGCTTTATGACCTCGTGCTGCATGATTATGCTTTCAATCAGACTCAATGTTTTCAAACATATATTTTTCATTGTACAATGATCCTTTAAATCAGCTAGACAACAAATACCCCAATACCGCCGAACATTACCAGATAATACCCCCTCAGGCTCCAAGCCACTAAGAAGTGTTCACGACAGATAACTCTACCTGCTCGCTTGAATAAAGAGGGATATACTTTTCCATGCTTCCCAAACATGAAGCCAATTTTATATGTTATAAATGTGCAAATAGGCAGTTGATAAATGTTAATGTGTTGCTCTCTATATCCAACTACTTTATACATATGTAACTTTCTAAAAACAACTAATATAACATATTATAAAATAGCCTGCTAATAATGTGGCACTACTGTGTTTCTTTATGTTTCCAACAAGCATATCAGACAAGATTCTCTTAAAAAGACTGTCTTATAGCCATCCCTAAGTATTTCCACCGCCCCCCCCCCCCGCAAAAAGAAAATTATTAAACACCCTTTTCCAGATTTCTAGATAAAAAGGGGACACAATTGCTCCATCCATGTAACCTGCTCCGACCAGTTTCCCACTCCCAGCTGCTGAAAAACATCCCCACAGCATGATGCTGCCACCACCATGTTTCACCGTGGGGATGGTGTTCTTTGGGTAATGGGATGTGTTGGGTTTGCACCAGACATAGCGTTTTCTTTGATGGCCGGAAAGTAAAATTTTAGTCTCATCAGACCAGAGCACCTTCCTCCATACATTTTGGGTGTATCCCACATGCCTTTCCGCAAATTTAAAACGTCCCATTTTGTTTTTTGCTGAAAGTAATGGCTTTCTTCTGGCCACTCTGCCATAAAGCCCAACTCTATGAAGCGTACGGCTTATTGTCGTCCTATGTACAGATAATCCAGTCTCTGCTGTGGAACTCTGCAGCTCCTCCAGGGTCTCTGTGCTGCCTCTATGATTAATGTCCTCCTTGCCCGGTCCGTGAGTTTTGGTGGGCAGCCGTCTCTTGGCAGGTTTGCTGTTGTGTCATGTTCTTTCCATTTGGTTACGACAGATTTGATGGTGCTCCTGGGGATCATCAAAGATTTGGATATTTTTTTATAACCTAACCCTGATTTGTACTTCTCAACAACATTGTCCCTTACTTGTTTGGAGAGTTCATTGGTCTTCATGGCAGTGTTTGGTTAGTGGTGCCTCTTGCTTAGGTGTTGCAGCCTCTGGGGCCTTTCAAAATGGTGTGTATATGTAATGACAGATCATGTGACTCTTAGATTGCACACAGGTGGACATCATTTCACTAATGTGACTTCTGAAGGTAACTGGTTGCACCAGAGCTTTTTATGGGCTTCATAAGGCGGTGAATACATACACACATGCCAATTTTCTGTTTTCTATTTCTAAAAAATAGTTTTATGTATATATTTTTCTCATTTTACTTCACCAACTTAGACTATTGTGTTCTGATCCATCACGTAAAAATCTGATTAACAAAACATTGAACTTAAGGCTGTAATGTAACCAAATAGGTAAAAAGTCAAGGGGGTGAATACTTTTGCAAGGCACTCTATTAAGTCATTTTCTGGATTCAAAATGTGAAGATCCGAATATTATCAGAGGTAAAAAATTATATATCAAATTTGCCCTCGCAGCTTATATGGTTCAGTGTGAATTGCATAGAAAACAGACTTTACACGCAGACAGCCACAGAGAAATAGCAATATTAAAACTGGGTTACAATTCTGCTACAGAGCATTTGATGTGGAATACAAGCTAGGCCAGAAGCCTCTCAAAAAAACTACCGCATACAGAGATAGAGCACTGTTTCGCTACACAAAGAGATTGGAACAATATGTAGGTCACAAATATGACAACATTCTTCAGTTCCAACTAATTCAATAATGACCTCCTACGATAATTGTGCTGCGTTGATCACAAATGTCTGTTTGCAACCAAAACCAAGCCCCTAGGCCAGAGGCCTCTGACTGGCTTTCAAATGCTAATGACACTGTCATTATGACCCATGACCCAAAGGTGAAGAGCCTCAATTCCCTGTCACAATTTACTGAGATGTCTTACCCCCACAATTAGCCATCTAATTATGCAGAATATTGTAGTGTGCGTTTTCATTATGGCTTTGCAGAGAGTTGGGTTGAAATACGGCAATTAGTGGAAGAGCAGAAAGCCTGATTTCTACATGCCTGGGAAAACATCTAGTCTATTAAAAATATTACTTGTCAATCAATTCTTTCTGGGGAAAGAATTTGTCAGAGTTTTCCTCTGGGACAAAAACACAGCCAGATACATTGATGCCACATCCAATTATTTGTTAGGACAGCACAGCTCCTGTATAAGTTAAATCTATATATAATATATCTATTAACACTTCCATGTCAATCAATACGCCAGTTGATTTTATTATTAAAAGTGAATGTTGCACAGCAGGTGGATCTTTATGGAGTTAAATTCCCTGACTTGGAGTTTGGACATTTTTACAAAATTAAGATAATCTAATTATGTTTCTTAACCAATAATATAATATTCTCTGCTAACAAAAGTCACTTCATGTATAATGCTCCTTACATTGGTCACAATTCCACAGGCTTCTCTGCTAAGAGACACAATCTGGCAAATACACGTTTCGCAACTGCCCCAAATCAAACACTTGTTTTAGTCATGTAGATACAATGATTACACACAATTTTGTGGTACTGTATTGAACATTTTGTGGGATGGAAGAGGCGAAGTCTGATGTTTTAGGGATTATTTAAGCAAACAAAGTTTTAAAACAATTCATATGCTTTTTAAAACTTAAGTTTTAAAAAGTAAATAGCAGATTGATAGTAAACGTTACAGTGGCCACAGGCCGAATATTCCATTGACAGTCAAGGAAGATTTTTTTTTGCCTAAAACCACCAGGATGTTTAACTTATGTCTTATTGAATTTAAATTATTAGAATTAAACCATAGATTGTCTTATTAGAATTAAACCATAGGGGTTTCATGAAAAATGGAACAAGTATTTAAAAAAAATGAATTAATAACTTCACATACTACAACAATGACAGTACATGGAAGCAATTTATTAAAAGGCAGTAAAATGTATGTACAGATTTGTGTACGTACATGAGTTCAGTGAATATTTTGCATGTAAAAAATGAACCACAAACATATAAGTCACTTTGTAATTAGAAAAATACAATTACCAAAATAAAAAAAAATAAAAACTTTTTTAAGGTCACACTTGGTAAGACCTATTTGATATATTTCGCCCACATTGAACAGTTAATGAGGCAAAGCCATTGACTATTCTACGTGGGAACAAATCCTGTATCATTTTCTTTTTAAATGTTAATCGTGATAGACAGATACATACATATATTAAAAAGTAGAGTGAGTTTTAATGCTGTATATTATTATTATCAGTGGGATTCATGTGATTATGATCTCATCATTGATCACGTTTTATTCAAAGGCATCCTATTTAGGGTTTTCACTCATTTTGCTCAATGTACAAAGTCTATTGTGTCATATTTTATGATTTTTTTTAATGGAAATCTGTATTTAAAGAATCAATTTATTTTTCCAAGGCACACTGGACACACAGCGTGGAATAATTGCTCTGCTCCAGGATGCAACTAAAATTCACAGATGTAGAAAAATGAGGATAAGAGGAAGAATCTGTTAATGATCAAAAGTATGGTGACTGAAGGTTCAGAGACTAAGTCCACATGTGTACCAACACGACACAAAAAGTGATTATTCTGCTATTCATGGGAACAGAACTATTGATTCAAAATAACAAAGAAAGCTATATAAAACTCTGTGACTGGGAAAATTGATTTTCTTCTATTTCCCCTTGAAGTTACTCTAGGCATTTAATCTTTCCTCGATTCAACGTTGCAATTATTCCCATGAATGTAAAACATTCATAAACATATATACGTATTTTGTTTGGCACAAAGTGTTAGGAATATAAATGAGAACAAACTTATACAAGGTAGCAGGAGATTAGATTTTAGCCTTAGAAGTGCAACATGTTTTTTTTAGGAAATAAAAGACACACAAAAACTGTTTGCGTTACCTATAATATTTTGGTTGAGCAGTAAAAAGATAGTATGGGAGGTTCTTAAGCTTTAGAACCTTTTTTTTAGGTTGGAGACATTTCTCCAAGAACGCTCAACATACTCTCCACAACATTTCCAACATCTCCCCAAAAAAACATTACACAATCTTGTGCCAAATCTATTTAAGAATACTTAACAATTTTTTGGAGATTTCTCCAAAAAGTCTCAGCGATTCTCCAAGAACTATTTAATCCATGATCCCTACAGCTTAAAATACAGGGCAGAAGTGGAAATATCTAGTCAAGACCGGAATGAACACTTCCATCCTATTCAAATTTATCAGTTGTGATATCACCTGGTTTAACACATTATAGATATTTTTTGAGAATTCGATTCTAGAGAGAGCAGTGAGGTAATTTTACAACACTTACTTCCTGCTTTCTTTAAAAGCATGACATCCAGCTGGACATAAACAACGTATGTTAGAATGTGTGTATGGCCAATGTTAAAAATCTGATTGGCTTACAGTGCATATAAGAAAATGAAGGAAGTTAGGGGCAGTGTCTGAGGCTGACAGACTGTTGGCTTAATGAAAGTAGGCTGTTACAAAACACTATTTTAATATGTATCTGCATTCACAACTGCCTTTTTAAATACCACAATGTTATACCTTATATTTAAGCACATGGTTTAGATAAGTGGTACTGTATATTCAACATCTAATTACCGTATATATCTGCAACTAAAATAAGATGAGCTTGATGGAGCTCAGAGGAGCAGTGGCTGACAGATTTGCCTGGTGTGCTGCAGTCCATAGGGTTATGAAGAGTCGGACACGACTGAACAACTAAACAACAACAACACTAAAAAAGGGAGAGGTTACTTTACACTAAATAAACCAAGAAGATCTATTTTATACTAGTGAGTTGGTACTTATTATGACCAAATTACTTGAAATTATTAGACACCAAGGGCCTCATTCTATTATTGGCCGTAAATCGGCCGTAAGGCTGCGATTCCTTGCGGGGGTTCAGTTAACTCGCGATTCTATTATACGGCCCCGCAAGGATCTCCTTTTACGGCCGGCCGCATATCTTGGAACCGGCCGTAATCTGTGAAATATAAAAACACAAAAATAAATTCAAGCCTGCACTGTACAGCTCTGTAAATGCTAGGGATCATATTGGGGGACATGAGGATTAAAAGGAACCCACTCTCAAGCTTGCACATCTGCCCAAACCCGAGTTCAAATTAACTGTTTATTTGCCGGCTGCGGCGTGGGTGTGTCTGAGGTGCTCCAAGCACTCTGGACTTTTTACATGGATATTTTACGGATATTAAAAATCAAATATTTTACGGATTTGAGTACAGGATAATTATGTGCTATTTTTTCTAACACCTAAAATCCCTTTATAGTCTTCTCAAAGTGCAGGATGGCTTTATTTGAGCTATTTTATGTGCTTAATTGGTGCTAGCGAGACCTCTTTCCTGCAAGTAAGCTGCGGCTCGCTTTTAGCCTTGCAGAGAGGTTTCCCGGAGCAATTGAATTGCAAAACTCTTGCGGCCGTTTTAGATCAAAGGCTTTCCTCCGGCGCGAGCGGCCGCAAGAGATAGCAAGGCACCGGCCGCAAGCCTGCCGGAATCCCCGGCCGTAAGGGAATAGAATAGCAGAATAGCTTGCGGCCGGTCCTTGCGGCCCCGCAACGGCTGCGGCCGCTAATAGAATGAGGCCCCAAGTAATTTGTGATATCATGAGAGGTACCGATGTGAGGTGTGTATACTATTTAGAGGTGATATATAATTTAAGTTATAGATGTAACAGAACAATTTGAGGTTTCCTCAGACAAGAGGTCCATTTGTTAGGCACAGATGCAGGCTTGGCATATCCCATGATATCCTATGATATTTACTGATGGGTGGTACACATGTAACCTATTCTCCCTAAAGAATAAATGTATAGCCCATATGCAAGATATTCTATGTGGTATAGACAATAATTAGATATATTCACTAATATTAGGTAAATATGCAAAAACATTTTATATGATATATACATTTAAGGTCCACAGGTAAGATATTATGTGAAGTTGTGAAATTACAGATGTGTGCCTTAAATATTAGTTATAATGAAAATAGACCAGCAGTATACTAGTATTTGAAAAGATCTTGGGTGTAAGATAGAGATGTAAGGAATATATACTGCATATACTTTGAGCTGGGATGTCCTTTCCTGTGAGATATCCATGGTATATGTCTGAAAAATATATGTGATTTATCCACTGATGAGATACAGATGTAAGTTGTCCTGAAATGTGAAACATGATGTAAAGTATAAGTATGAGGGGCAGGTATAGGCTTTGCCTTGATGTAAGGTATACGTGTGAGGGTTCCTCTGAGGTGTTATTTTTGTGAAGAACAGATATGAGTTATCCTATACCATGAGTCATGAATGTGAGGTATAAATGTGAGGTACAGGTGTGATGTATACTTAGAGGATATCTACAGATCATGGGAGATACATCTGAGGTATGGGTAGTAGGTATACTTACAAAAATTGTAAAGATATGAGGTATAACATCAAGTACAGATCTTAGGTATCCTTAATTGTGAGTAATAGCAGTGAGGTTTAAATGTGAGGTGCAAGTATCTTAATACAGGTGTGAGATATTTTCAACAACATCAAAGTATAAATGTGATGCATGCCTTTCTTTGTTTGCTGTTGTTAGAATTATTTCATGCTAG
Organism: Discoglossus pictus; assembly: GCA_027410445.1. NCBI lineage: Eukaryota > Metazoa > Chordata > Amphibia > Anura > Alytidae > Discoglossus > Discoglossus pictus. The sequence goes on from CM050165.1 coordinate 90,986,874, forward strand.
GAGTACCAATCCTAGCTTAAAAGGATTGTTATACAGTATTATTGTGTGCAGGACAAACTTTCAAGCAATTATATGAATGAAATACCCTTAGATATATGGTAGGTCCTGATAAGGTATTCAAATATGATGTGCCCTCTAATCTGTGGTACAGATGTGAAGAATCTTCAAAGTGCACCTGCACAAACTGCATTAATACTGTAGTTCTAGTATCCCCTCATAAATCATATAAAGCTGAAAGCCTACCAAAGCATATTAAAGACATAGCAAGGTTCTCTTAATTGTGTAACGTTATCCACAGCTTTACATGATGAATAAAAATACATTTCAATATAAATTATTTTCAATATGTGTTCTCAATTAAAAAATAAAATTAATATTAAAGCTGTATGTTTACAAACTCAGTATATTCCATAACGTCATGTTTCCAAACTATACTGCTAATATCAACTTGTTCAATTATTTTTGACGTAACTTGATCTTTACCAATCTCTGTGACTCATTTTCAATATGAAGTGAGGTTGTTACCTTTATCTAGAAAGTTTTAAGATCCACTCGCATCTTGAAATTAAAGCATTGCTAGATTCACTATGATCAATTTGGGCTATATTAGCAATGGGTGTGGGAACTGGGAGGGATTAGGGGGACAAATCCCCCCCAGATTTCTCACTGTGTGTATCTATGCGTATAGAAACTGTTAAGGGTTCTGTGCATCAAGTGAGCTGTATCCCCCCAGAATTATTTTGGTTCCTACACCCCTGATATTAACTAAATGAGAGATTGTGAAGGATAACAGGATTACATAGGATCTGAAGAAATCTCTGCATAACCTCTCATTCTGTGGAATCTAATACAGAGTGTTGCAATATATGCTAATGCAAAGGAAATAGAAACCAGTTATTAAATACTTATTGTTAGCAGTAAGTAAGCAGTAAATAGTATAATTTAACTTTTTATCGTAATGACTATGTGGGTTAAACTTTGAAATAAATGTAGAACAAATTAATTTAAGAACATTTTACAGTGAAAATTTTTAATTAAACATATTTTAAATATTTATATTAATTTCCTATAATAAAAATGTTACTAATTATCCCAATATTTATATGGCTTTGAACAAATAAATCAGGAAATAAAATAAAAAAAGAAAGTAAAAAAGGATGGAATAATGACAGAATGAAAACAAAACAAATAAATTAAATTAAAATAATCAAAAATATCATGAGTGTATTTCATCAGTGTATGCTTCCTGAAGTACTACTTTTTGTATTTACTTTAATATTTTATTTTGTGATTAATTGGATCTGAAGCTTGACCAAGCTTTCACAGTTGATGAAATGTATAAATGTCCCTCTTCTTAAGTAACAATATATTTTAGGATACAGATTTTTTTAAATAGAAAATAAGATATGAAGCTTACTTATGTATGAGAACATATATGGTTAGATTAATTCATTCTTCATGGGGGCAACAATGGTCCATGAAGTAATGCCACTTTTGCCCCATATGAAATTCACGGTGCATCTGTCATTGAACAACATCGCTGTCCATGTTATATTTAGTGAATCTAAGCAATAGATCCTTTGTTTCCCTGAAAAAAATATACAGTGGGGTATCCTAGCAAGATCAATCTCTTCTATGGTAGAACCATACAGGATTTTATTTTGTGTGTTTGCACACCACAGCTCCAAGAAAATATCAGCAAAAACAGAATGAAAAGTCACTTTCTAATATACAGTAGTTACATTTACTTTTAATCTAACATTTTATGTAAGTGAATAAAGTATGAAACTAATGATTGTAGTATCAGACTTTGAAAAAGTTTTATTTAGGAATGGTGGAACTAAAAAAGATAATTTTCATATATGAGAAACAGAACATATGGAACCGAAAAGATTTCTCCTTCAAGAGCCTTTATTTCTTAGTACTCTCTCCTCATCACATACAAAGAACTTGTAAGTAAGCTCTGTACACCACAAGCAACTTAATTTTAAAGAGGTATTGAAGAGACCTATTTAAATAATGTTATCCTAAGAAACCTCTTTTTTTGAAGTTTGAGAGGTCTTGGAGAGCTGTTGGAAAGTTTTTAGAGAGGAACTTGGAACTTGAGAGGCCTTTCCTCACTCCCTCTGAATCTAGATCATTGTGATTGTTGACTCAAAGGTATCACCTAAGTCAGGGGTAAGCAACATCATTTCTAAGGGGCCAAGTACAGGCCAGAGAGTCAGGATTCCCTTTCTTTATAGAGGGGAGACAATCACAACTTTAATAATTCTTACTGACTCACCTGGGCTTAGCATGGAAATCCTTAAACATGGGCTGTGTGCAGCACTCTAGGCCCTGTGTCCTGAGACAACCACCTTGTAAACACTTATGGATGTGAATGGACTGTATTATGTCCACATGTTTGCACAGAGTATAATTACATATATCCACTAAACAAAAATTATACTGGAATAAACATAAAGCTCTTCACCAAAATTACATAACAATTAAGGTTGATTGTTTTTGGGGTGTAAAGGCCAATCCTATTGAACACATGCATGTAAATATCTCCATAAAATTATGAATATTGGTTTGAATACTGGAAAAAAAGGCATAAGAGAGCTATTAGTTACAGCAGTGAACCTCAAATAAAGTTCTCATGTATCTGTAATATTAAAAGGAAAATATGTGTCACTATGTTTATTATTTTTCTCAATGTCTATGGAAACAGGGAACAGAAATAAGTAACAATACAATTTAAACTGGTTATGGTTGGTATTTTGCAATTCTCATAGACTTCTCATGAGGTATAACAGCTTGTGAGGTTTGAAAACTAATTTGAACGTCATGTTGATCGAATAAAATATAACTATTCTATCTCCTCTGAAAACGAAGAGTATGGAGATTCAGGCTGAATATTTTTTAATGTTGACACTGAACTATGGCCTTTGGCTTATTACATGTTTTCTAATTTAGGTCAGTGGTTTACAACCTTGGTCTTCAAGGCAAACCCACATATTTAGATTTATGGATATCACTGCTTTAGTATAGTTATTTCTAAATCAGCTATGAAAACCAATAATTAAAAATGAAAAGTTGTGAAAATATTCAGGGCAAACATGGATACACATTTATATAAGGAGTTATACACGAATTTGTAACACTTTGCACAAATATGGTAAATTTCCTTACTTGTTATTAGCTGTTGGTCAAAATACTTAAAAGACCACAACAAATTCAATTGAAAGCTAAAAATATAAAATTACAGATAGAGATCTCAATGGATAATACATGGTAGGTTACCTCAATGTAGGCAGAAGCAGCTGATGCCAGAAGTAACACTCCAATGATCTGCACTGGATTCTTAGCATGAAAGAGAAAATTGATTAATCCATTAAAATGCATGGCAAGAAACAGTGATTAACTGGAAAACATATATTTATTTACAATTCTCCATAATAAACTTAAATAAATAAATAAATATATATATATATATATGTATATATATATATATATACAGTATAACATTTCAATTTCAGCATAGTAAAATATAAGATTATAATGTTTTTTAAGAAACTGTTCAACATCGGAAAATCCCATAGCTCTGTATTATTGGCCCAGTAATTTAATATGCAACATCAAGTGATCAATTGCAAGCTGATTAATTAAAACAAGCAAAGAAGTTAATGGGATCCCAACAGTAGAAACCACACATCTGTAGTGCTACAAACAAACCATAAAACACAAATATCATATATGATATACAATATTAATGATTGATTGGAAGTTGATAATTAAAAAAATGGAGTTAAGAAATGCAGCTTTCACTTCTCATGTCTTATCTAATATATAGATGTCTTTTATGTGTTATATACTGTATTTTATAACTGCATTTTAGCATAATTTAATTATATTTTATATATAATTTACATGTATATACCGTTTATGCTTATAATTTATATGCACATAGTGAATTCAACTCTTTTGTATAACACAGCACTGTATTTTTCTCATGATAATAATATAGAAAACACACAATAAAACACAAAAAAATAATTTACAATGTTCTTGTGATTGAATCATTACAGGTCAGTCTTTCTGTGATGGTTCGTCTAATGACAACTTCAAAAAGTGCTACTTTTAGTTTTCTAAGTTATTGGAGTTTCTATATTATAGTAAATTAAACCAACAAGTGACATGAGTAACAATAGTCACTGGCATACAGCAGTTAAACTCACCATGATTACAGATCAGCAAATATCGGTCACTTTAGTTTGACACACACTTGTTGCTGAGCTGTTGGCTTTTAAAAGGCCATTAGTTGTGGTCTAAAGGTTATGTGTGACGTTGGAGTCTCAGTCTGTGAGTGCGTGTGTCACACATTGATTGCTATGAGAAACCCAAGTTTTCATACGCCATCTGCTGGTATGTGGCTAATTAAACAACTAAAATGATTTAGGAGTAAAGCTTAAAGGGACGTGGAAGGTTCATTGGTTTTAAAATTAAAATAAATTACCCAAGTGTTTATTTGAATATTTAAAAATGATTGTAATAACAAGTGTGTAAAAGTTCTGTTTTTCTTACTGAAACCTTCCAAGTAACCCCTGCAAAGGTGTGCCCCCTGTAGCTCATGTATACAATGCTTCTATAGTACTGGATGCAATAGCCAATGACAGGCTGTGTCTCAGTAGCATGTTGCTGAATTGCTGCTGAGACACAGTCTATCATTGGCTAGTACATCTAGTACAATATAATTAATATATGCAGGGCGGTATCTACCATTTTGGAGCCCCTAGGCAGTGAAGTGGAGGAGCCTCTGCGAGTGAGTACATAAGGTATGCACTGACCCATGTTTGCCTTGTCTGTACATGTAAGTTCTCTTTCCTGTTGTAACTCTCTTGTTCTAGATGGTTAGCCCTTAATAGCCAGTCTATGAACTGCAACGTTTCATTTTTTTTAAGCCAGGAACCATTTTTAATAAGTGGCGCCCCTCACATGGAAGCCCCCTTGAGCGGCTGCCTAGTTGGCCTAATGGGTAATCCGGCTATGATTATATGCATGAGCTACAGGGAGCAGACCTTTGCAGGGACTTCTCTTTAGGCACTTGTTAATAAAATTATTTTTAAATATGCAAATAAACACATTAGTTGGTTTATTTTAATATTAAAAACAGGGAATCTTCCAGGACTCTTTAAAGTCTACTTGTAATTTCAGGTTAACATAATTTTCATAGAAATAAATCAGTGTTGGAATAGTTGATCATATAATACAAAAATTAATAAATATTTAATGGAATTGATGATCGCACATTACTAAAAATATTAATATTACTATAAAAAGAGATGATCAAGCAAAACACAGATCACACAGCATTTCTCCATAATATGACAATCTATTTTTGGTATTTATATAGATCATAATTAAAATAATTTATATTAGGGGTTCCTTACTTCAATGTTATACCTTAATGTCTTCAAACTAGAGCTTTATATGATATTCTACAGAAATAAGAAGTTTTAAAAAGTAAAATCTTTAAAAATATTTGTATAAAATGTAATTTCACATTTGGCATAGTGTTAATAAATGTATTAATAATTAAATAATTGTTAGTGCACAGTACAGGTAAATTACAGCTCTTTGTAATGAGGAAGTCTCCAATCCAGCCTTGAAATATTGGGTAGTGGTATAAATGATGGTAGGGTAATACTGTGCCAATACTAAATGGTGACAGTACTGTACAACAGTCACATATCACATGCATTTTTGCAAGGGACAGATATTTTGGTCTATTCCTAAATACCTGGGTAGATGGACATGGACATACGTGCAACGGGCTCTGTTCATAAAAGTTTTACATCATTTATAATGAATAAATATGTTATCAGAAAATATCTATTTATGTACATAAGCAATAACCTGATAATGTTTTGAAATTCCCAACTGGTATTCACCTACCAACTCTTAAACACATAAAGAACTAATAGCTATAACAGCTTAGCTGATGATACAGGTATGTTTGGAGGTTTTTAAATGTATGCAGGTGTGAATAAATGAATTGTACTAAACAAAATTGGAGATAATTTGCTAAGCATAGTAAATATCCCTTTATGTTTAATGCACTTAATGCCAAATATTTAGAATTTACATTGAAACAAAATATATTCAGCCTTATTAAATTGCGATTCCGCCAATTGAATAGGGCTCTATATAAGCACAGAGCATATTTTTATACAGAAGTTTTTAGTTAGTGAAGACCTTGCTTTTGGATAGAAGTTCACTAACTAAAAACCTTTGTAAAAAAAAAATATGCTCTGTGATTATATAGAGAGCCCTATTCAATTGGCCGAATCTCAATTTAATAAGGCTGATTATGTCCAAAATAAATATAGCATGCATGACCATTTCACTTTCTTGCAGCCCAGTCACGCCAGTTATATGTCATGCTATCTACACATTAACAAAGTACACGTGGTCCCTGGGTTACAGATGACCCGTAAGAATGGGCTCCCGAGGCTTTTTGTATGAGTTTGTTTTTATGTTCTGTTTATTTTAATTAAAAAAGAGCCAGATGGTTTCTGTAACTTATTATTACCGTATAGTGGTATTAATATGATTACAGTATTAGACTGTATTATTATTATTATTATTATTATCACATATGGTCCATTATAGTTTTTTTGTTATTACTATTATTATTATTATTCATCAGGGATCCAAGTTACATACAAGATCGGTTTGAAGACGTTCTCAGGAACGTATCTCGTCCTTAACCCTGGGATCTCATGAGTGTTATGTTATATTGAGATTATCCTCAGCATTCTAAGTAGGGATAAGAGCCAAACCCCTTACTGTTCTCATTGTATGTCCCCCAACCCAGTATCTAACAATGCTTCTAGAGAGAAGGGAAACATGTTTGTGGTTCTTTATTCTAAGCAAAAAGAAAAGCATTGTCTCCTTGTAGCTTAAGAAAAAAGACTACATATGGGAAAATGTTAGTGTAGACACCCAATAATCCATTGTGTGTGCCATGGCCTTGCACAGTATGGCACCATGTGTTGCAGCATGCTAAACTTGAATTGGACTTGTTAAATTAATGCAGACAGTGGTTGGAGTATTCTCCCTGGCTTATATATGAGATAGGTGTCTGAAGTGGTTGTAAGGGCTGTGGATGAGATTTGTGGAATAGATATTATTATGGACTGTTCAGTATTTAAAGCCAGCTTCCTGCTCTTAGCTAGTGTTATCATTGTTACTGTACATAACTCATTAAGAAAGCTGCAAATAGACATTATTTGGCAAGGTTGCACATCTAGCACAGATACAAATCTAGAACATTATTATGAATAAAAATTGCTTTGTGTGCCAAATAAATATTGAATTCCCCTGGAAAATGTATTTTATTTCATGTAAGCAAATATGTATGGTATGGGTAAAATAAATGAGTGGTGCACAATAATAATAATAATAAAAAGACTAAAAAGGCCAAGCCTGATATAAGCATGTCAAACCCATCAAACAGGTAAGGTAACTAGTCAGCTGCCTAGGGCACCACATTTGAATGGGCAATAAATGAAGCAAATAGTTTCTTTCCCTATAATAAAATATGAATATGTTATATTGTTAAAAAAAATTAAATAAAACATATTTGGAGGGAACTACTTGTAAAAAAATGTATTACATTTTTTAACTAATTTATCTTTTAATTTTATGTAAATACATTACCATTTGAGCTATATTTATTTTTATTTTTACATTGTCCATTTTGATGAGGGGAAATAATATTCACAATATTTTATATTCATAAAATGTATAATTTAATTTTCATGTCTAGTAAGCATTATCACTTGGTCCTGCTCTGGATATAAGCAACCTCTATATCTAGATAATCTGAGCTGTGTCATATCTGTTACTTATTATATCTATATTGATTGATTTGTAAAAAGCGCCCATTATGTGGGCAATCACAAACTAATACAGCTACTGAATCCATTTCTTACTGACAGAACCTCAACCTTCTGCTAGTCCACAAACCCACCAGAGAACCCCATAAATTCCCTACAATAACCGACATAGACCCAAGAAGTACTCCCTATCTGAGCTATCTCTCTACTCTACATATACAGTGCTCTGCAAAAAAAAGATAATTTTCCCATGGAACCCCCAAAACACATAAAATAGACCCCTAGGCTTCCTAAACTACTACAGGACGTTCATATCCAAAGAATCTATTGACCTGCAAGGACCTTCAATACAATTTGAATCAAGATATTGTGGGCAAGCAGATCTGGAATTGTGTTCAAAGACCACTATTTTGTGGTTTGCCCACATCAGTGGGGCATCTTTTCATTGTTATTATAGATATATTATTTTAAAATATATGAGATAGGTGTCTGAAGTGGTTGTAAGGGCTGTGGGTGAGATTTGTGGAACAGATATTATTATGGACTGTTCAGTATTTAAAGTCAGCTTCCTGCTCTTAGCTATTGTTATCATTGTTACTGTACATAACTCATTAAGAAAGCTGCAAATAGACATTATTTGTCAAGGTTGCACATCTAGCACAGATACAAATCTAGAACATTATTATGAATAAAAATAGACAATATGGGCCTCATTCAATTGCAATTTGGCCAATTGAATAGGGCTCTAAATAAGCACATAACATATTTTTTAAAGAAGTTTTTAGTTAGTGAAAACCTAGATGGTTACTAACTAAAAGCTTCTTTAAAAAAATATGTCATGTGCTTATTTAGAGCCCTATTCAATTGGCCAAACTGCAATTGAATGAGGGCCTAGGACTTTTGTCATAATAAATTAAAAAAAAATTAATTGATTACATTGAATTGATGATATGCAATTCAGTGGAGTAATGTAGATAAAAATACTTTAGTCAATATTTTTGCCTACATTTGAAATTTTCTTATGGGTTCCAATTTTATAACCCGTTTTGCTGCCTTTTTCCAGAAACACAAGGACTAAAGTGTATGTTTTTTTTGCAAAGTATTTTTTCTGTACCTAAACATACTTTTGTCTTATGATGATGTCATGTGCTTTTTTTATGCACTCAATATATATGAAATGTAATTATTATTACAACTAATAATTTTTTTTTTTAAAGTTGATAAATATAATATAAAACACAGCAATTTTTCTAATATTATGATTTATTCTGCATATATTTTTACAGTGAGACCCATACAGATATGTAAAATTGCAATTTGTGTATTAATGTGAAGCGTGCATCATTCATGTCTAAACAGCAATGGCAGATCAATTTTAGAGTCAATTTTAATCTGTGTACTGGTGTGTTAAAATAGTTTTTTTTGCGTAATACGTGAAGCATTTGGATGCACCAGATCGGAGCAGAGGCACACATATAAGTTCTGAGCAATCATCTCCAGCTACTCAACAGTCATTTTTTAAGACATCTCTTAAAGTGCCGTTGAAACATATTTTTATTTGTTGCCTCTGAAAGTGTGTGTTTTATATTGAGTCACTGTGTGTTTCCATTGCTCAAATAACACTCTGAAAGCAGAAAAAAATATTAAAATGTTTAAAAGATATGGGGGCTTACCCCTGTCAGCCAATGAGCAGTAATATAGATGTGTGAGTCATACTTGTGTGCCAATGAAATCTACAGACATACGTATGCTATGTGATTTTTCAATGACGTTTAAACAGGTTTTACTTAATACATTTTTATGCAAAACACAATTTGGTGATGTTTAAAGCAGGCTCTTTTAAATGCCTGAAAAAAAGAATTGCGTTCCATGTCCCTTTAACATGCCGAGTTAAGTATTTATACCATGGTCTATACTGCCATCACCTGGCTGTTCTCGGAATAACATAGATGTCAAAGAACGAATTAACATGAACTGACGCCTGATGTCAATATTGATTCATAAGCAATTAGCGATAGCAGAGCAAAGTTTCCTGATTGCAGCAGTACATGGTGCAAACTGTAAATTATCCAACACGTTCTCAGACCTTATATAATTACCGCTAAGCATAGATCGCTTTATGTCCCTCATTTACAATCATGATACGTGTCTACATACAATCACATCAAACCATTGAGGCACCGGCCATTGCAAGGCACATTAAAAGAATTAACAAATTTGTTGGGCAATTAGCATAATTAGTGGATGAAATGATGAGACGATGATTACTGTGTAATTACTGCTATAGTAGTCAACAGCAGTCGCTTTTTTTTTTCTTTTTTTTTTACTGTATATGCATTTTACCACACACTGTGTACAGCTGGCCCAGCAGAAATATTTATTTAACAGCAAGACTATTTGTATTTTTGATATTATATATTCATTGTTTTTAAGGATAATTAAAATCAAGAGGTATGGTGTATCGTATTGTAGATATATTTAATGTAGTGATAAAACATTTATATTAAAGTAAAGTCATCTAATCAATAGGGTAGTTGATAACTGTGTTAGTGCTTATTGCAATATTCCTAATCTCGAACCCGCCCTCTATCCTGCCCACCATATACGTCTCTCCTCACTCGACATCACCTCCCTGCATGCTCATCTTAAGACTTTTTTAGTGCAGCCCCACCCTGTGGAATTCTCTTCTCAGCTCTAACAGACTCTCCCATACTCTCTAAAGTTTCAAACACTCCCTGAAAACTTTATCCACAGAAGCCACCAACTTGTTCCCTAATATTAGCTATACAAACAAGATCCCGCATGCCACTTGTATCCTGCCGCCATACTGGACAACCAACGCGCAATATCCTCTTCTTTTTCTCTATACTATTAACCTGCTTACATTGTAAGCCCTGAATTTAGTGCCATGTTGGCGCCTTATAAATAAAAGATAATAATAATAATCTTTTGTTTTGTTTTTATTAAGATATTTGCTAATAAATAGACCATTTTATTATTTTTCTTGATGCTAAAAAGTTTTTCCCTCCCCAACATCTAAAATTTTAAACTTTAATAAGTATTTCATAATTATAAATGGGGTGAGAATGAGGGTCAAACTATGGCAATAATGCACTAGCACAGTGGTTTCCATCCCGTCCTCAAGACCCACCAGACAGGCCATGATTTAGATAAATCAGTGTGTGAACAAAGGTGCAGCAATTAATATTAAACAGGTTGTAGAGCCTTAAATTGCTTCACCTATATATTCACACAGTGTTGGACCTAAATCATGGCGTGTCTGGTGGGTCTTGAGCAGGGGCTTGGGAACCACTGCATTAACAAACTATGGAAAAGATGAACATATCAGGGGTTGTGATGTGATTTGCAGAAGGCTGTGAGGTCTATTTCCCATTGCCATTGCAACTCTTCACACCCAAGTGAATCACCCCGATGTCTCAATGACACATGAGGAGTGGTACACGATAAAGAACATGGCCGTTTGGCTCTGTTAGTATTTTAGCCAACAGGGCATTTTCATAGGACATTTTTAGGAGGCACCATGAAGTGCCATGTTGCAAGTGAATAAAAAAAACATCAGTATGACCACTAGTATACAATTGTCTGTTTGTACTAGTATTTGTCTGTGAAAACACTTTCTTACTTAATGTTAGTATATACATAAAAACACGCATATAAGTTTGTTTGCATCGCTCAGTTGTGTCTGACTCTGCATGACGTCATGGACCGCAACACATCATGCTGATCCACTTGGTATTCATGGCAGAGATACTGGAGTGGGTTGTCAGTTCGTTCTCCAGTGGGCCACAACATACATCTCCTAGTATTCCTAGGTGGTCTCCCATCCAAGTACTGACCAGGCCCAACCCTGCATGGCGTCAGGGTGGTATGACTTATTGGTTCCATGACGGTAATTGAACCCAGGTCGCAACCTTGAAAGCACCAAATCCTAACCAGTGGACCAGCAGGGAACCCATACACATATATAGCACAGGCCTAAATAAATATTATCTCAAAACATTCCAAACCTTATTATACACTAAGACACTAAGATAAACCTTAATCCGTATTAATTCTGCCCTGCTACCATTTTGTTTCTTTCAATAGTGTATATATATATATATATATATATATATATATATATATATATATATATATATATAGTACATCTGTGTTCACATTTGATTGTCTATAACAAGTTAAAAAACCTGCTTCCAGCTCAGAGTTCCGAGAAAAACAGTTATTACACTGCATTCTGGGAAGCTGAACTGGAACTTGCAAATGTGCCCAAAATATGCCTCACTCTTCAATCCATAGCCTTTATCAAACATGGCTTCCTTTAAGCTTATGCATGCTGTATTACACAGTTTTAATGCAAAGCCAAGGTTGGAATAAACACAAGCTGAGTATCCGCATGGAGCGGGATCTCAGCCTGTGTTGTGGACTTTATGAGTAGGTAGTTCACCAAAATAATCATTTATAATAGGGTGGGCAAAAGAGCGATATATATATCAGTATATTGTAATATTTTTCATGGAGTAAAAGCAACTCTCATTAGAAAAAGGTTGGAGATCACCATATAAATAACAGAGATAATTTAAAATGTTGCAAATTATACAATAGCATGAAGTCAAAGTCTAACATATACATGCAGAAACCATTAAACAAGTATGCTGGAGCTGCCAGTAGATCCCAATATCCTTTACGATCCAGGAAAAAAAAATCCTTGACTAAAGAGCTTTAACTCTTGGTCCATGATCTTTAGATATCAAAAAGCATAGCACAAAAACATCAGTGAAACACAAATTAAACATTCCTATACACTCCTCGAGCACGTAGATCCTTTTGGTACTAGCAGTTGAAACTTTACTGCAGGGACTAGGAATCCTAACATCATGGACGTGCGGTCACTTTCCTCCCCCAGACCCACAGAATATGCAATGAACAATGGCCCAGTTTCATACTATTATCCACCAATTTACTGTACTAGGAACTTGCCAGTCAAAAATGACGGGATTAAAATTGTAAGGCAGGCTAATGCTGTTTGCCTTTGGCGCTCATCGCATGGCTGGCAATGGGGGCTTTTGGCGCTCATTGCGAGCCTCCCCCCCTGTGTACTTCAACTTCCTGCTTTGCAATGATCACCTTTGGTGCTCATTGCGAACCTTTCCTCCTGGCTACTGTACGGGCCGCTCATTGCAAAGTTCGTTAACCTGCAAGTTTTGTGCTTGGGAATGCCATGTGTCTCTTTCCACCATCTCCCCCTGTCCCTTCCCTGTGTCTTTCTCCTCTGTGTGTCTGCTGAATGTTTGCATCTTATGTGCTGACTGCCGTTGGTTTTTATTTTCAAACTCCCACGTGCCTGGCGTTGTTCGTGTAAGTGTTACTGTGTTTGCCATTGTGTCTATTCTAACTCCTGCGTGCCTGGCTTTGCTCAGCCTCATTTTCATCCTGTTTTAGATTTTTTACGTTTTTCATACTAAAAAAACACAGCACAGGGGGAGAACCATTTGTCAGCCATTTTTTTCCTCGCTTAGCCGGTTTTCGATATGGGTCAAATTCGCTTGCAACCTCACTCCTAGACTTCCTGGCTCTCCCCCTGTGCTGTGTTTTTTTAGTATGAGTCCCGTGTGCTTCAACGGGTCGCCTCGCTTCACGAGGGCCGCAAGTGCGTTACCAACATGGCAAACGTTACGAACATCGCAAAGATTCACAACTATATATGTGATTCGCCTCATACTAAAAAAACATAGAAAATGCCACAATGAACTAGAAACACAGAAAATCCTATAATTAGTAGAATCAGAGGTTAAGGTGATCACAACAAGAAAGTGTATGCTATGTCTATAATACATAGCGTGTTTATATATATATATATATATATATATATATATATATAATGAAATTACATTTATGATTCCATTTGAACATCTAAAAAAATAAGTTAATAAGCTCATTTCCTGCTCAAGTTTCTCAGAAATACAGTAGTTCTTTGTATAGTGGTTTTTTTATTATTAGAGTGAGAATACATTGTGGTCTCATTTGCATGTCACCGCCTCCGGTCTCCAAATGGGCAGTGTGACTACTGTATTTCTAAGAAACTTGAGCAGGAAATGGGTTTATTAACTTATTTTTTCGACAAAAATGGAAGCATAACTGTATTATTCATTTTCGATACTACTGTACTCTGTACGGTGGAGGGCTTCACTCTTCAACCCACTATAAGTGTAACCATATATACAATATATATATATATATATATATATATATATATATATATATATATATATAAGTACTTCTTTAAGCAGTTTACATAAAGCCAAGGAAGGCCAAGCAGCCCTTGTCTCCTGTCAATCTCTATTTGTCTCTTGTAACACTAGACAATACTTTACAACTATGGTATCATTGGGAAAGTGCTTGTCCCCATGCAGAGCTTAACAATGTAAAGATACACATTGCCTCTCACCTTTCCTCGGCGGTGATAACCATGCAATTTCCACGACTCTACTTGATAGTTACCGAGCCATTTTACAGTAATGATATGTTTATGTGCTACAGAGGAACAAATACACAAGCAAGCCAAAGGCAGCAGCGACATACAAAGGGAAACGTATCTAAACGGAAAATAGTTCTATTCTGTACTTACTGAACACCCGCTATCAATGCTAAAGGGCCACTATAGTCCAAACACTGTCTTACGTTTAAAAGAGCGTGTTTTATACATTACATGTTTTTCCACATGGAAAATAAATTACATTAGCTTAAGAAACTGGACACTAAAATACCAGACAGACAGATAAAAAAACTATTTATTATTTATAACCTTTTTCTTGACAGTGGAGGACATGTAGAAAAGAATTGTGTTTTCTTAACTGATTTACATTAAAATCAATGGGAGCAAAAATACAGAATGTTGTCATTCAGGCATCCATAAGACTCACTGTCCCTATGTTTTCTGTAACATATATTTAATGTAATTCTTGTACACTGTAGGTCAATTATTTATCATACATGAACTTTTATAACATGATCTTTTACATGCATGCTAAAAATGTTATACTGTAGTGACCCTTTAAAGGATCACTGTATTCTAATATGTAAAATACCAATGTTTTAATCCCTGGATTGTGGGTGGATCAGAAAGACTGAAAAACTGACAGTTCAAAATGGCATATGTTATTTTACTGTAGGAAAATGCCATTTTTAAAAATCACATTCGAGTACTTGTTATTACTTATACTTGTAAAATATTTAAAAACCTCTGTGGTTAACATAAGAGCTTGAAATCTGTTTGTTATTCCAGTGCACGAAAATAGCTGTTATACTTTTTAAGCAGAGCTTACATTTACTAATCAGCTTGACAATGGTTAATATATATATATATATATATATATATATATATATATATATAGTAGTTGCATGCAGAACTCATTTATTAGCCAATAGACTACTTCGGATGCTTGCTTTAATTATATATATATATAGTGGAACTTCTAAAGTCGTCAGCCTTTATATTCGTAAAATTCAATATTCAACAAAAAAATACACAACATCCATCCAAAAATCCAATATTTGTCCAAAAATCCAATATTCGTCACCAAATTTCTATATTTGTCTGATTCACTATTCGTCCATCCCTCAGAAATGGATTAATGACAAATATAGAGGTTCCACTGTATATAAATATGTGTATGCCTATACATGTAGATGATGGAGACACCTGGTGTACACACACTGAATTACAAGTGGGTCAACTTTAAAGGGACACTTCCTGAGTTATTATTAGTAATAACTGAGGAAGTATTATTACGAAACACGTAGGTTAGTTTCCATAGCAGCGCTTCACATTACACTATATATATTTTTAAATATATTTCGGCAAAGTGGAGCAAAAAATACATTTTTATAATTATGAGGTCCATTTCAGCACCTGAAAGTTATATTTTAACCCACTTTTTATCTAGGGGTGATAAGATATATTTTTTTCCTTTTGAAGTGTTTTCTTGTCTGTTTCGAGTATTAGCATTATGTGCAGTTTTTACATATATGTTTTACAATTAGTATATTATTAGATAGGATTTTTTGTATAGCTCAGTAAGAGACCTATATATATCCAAATGGAGTTGCTGTTTTATAAAGAATATAATTTGTGAGTATATTTTCATTTTCCTAAATAAATATTGTTTTGACATACCGTACTATACTTTATTTCTCCTTTTTTCATTTTTATTCATTTAAATTATACGTTATTAAATAAGCAAAGCTGGAAATTGGCTATATATTTTTACAATGTAAAAAATAGCATAACCACCAATTTATTACCTTTTTATACATTTATCTGGCCATGGAATCTGCCAGTTTGTTTTCAGCAGATCAGCTTCTTGCGGTGCCCTTGAATGCACAGGAAGTGTCAGTTACAACTGCCAGTGCTCTCAGCAGGTCTAAAGTTAAGATTGCAAGGACACACCCTTCTGGGGAAATAACAGGCAGCAGCAGGCAATAAATGAAAATAGAGCCACATAATGAATAATAATTGACTATAATAGGTGCAAAAATTAGAAGCTTATGTTTTCTTCCTAATAGCTTTTTTTCCCCACTATCCTATTTAGTTAAACAAAAGGCCATATAGAAAATAATTTGATCACAACCTTTAATACTACTAGAATTAAAAGGAAGCACATTAACAAAAAGTTTAAAAATACAAGATTTGAGAAAATATTCCTGTATGTACTGTAGAAAAGGGTCAAAAGACAAAAGAGGGATCTATCTCGTTGTGTATGCGCATGAAATCGCCAGCACTGCCAGCTGCAGTGTCAGCAAGTATCCGCTAGATGGCGCCGTCAGGTTTCATGGAGGGCCTATAATTATTACCCCCTCCGACGTGGCGCAGCTCGACGGCGCTGAATCATCAGTGAGGCCATCGCTATATTCAGATGCCTCAGGCACACCTCTCATAGCTCAAGGCCTCTTCTGTCGGCGAGTCTAATATGCAATGTGCAGCAGTATTCTGAAAATCGGCAGCTGGTTGGCTGCGGCACTGCGGCTGCCAATATTTCGCGTAAGTGAAGAGGGAAAGGACCCGAAGGAGAGAAGTATGTTCAGAGAAAGCATTGTGCAAGGACAAAGGAGCATACTGTAGATGTAACCTCTCAGATTAGGTTTTTTTACGTCATTCAGTTGTGTCCAACTCTCAGTGACCGCAAGGAATGCAACACAGCAGGAACATTGTTATGTTCATGGTCATGCTGATCCTCATGGCAGAGATACTGGAGTGGGCTGACAGTTTATTTTCCAGTAGACCCAGCATACAGCTCCTGGTATTCCTAGGTGGTCTCCCATGCAAGTACTGACCAGGTCCAACCCTGCATGGCTTCAGGTTGGTGTGACCTCTTGGAATTAAACTCAGGTTGCAGCGGTGAAAGCACCAAATCCTAACCACTGGACAACCAGGGAATCCAACCTCTCATATTAGCCCAGCAATATTAAAGAAAATCTGAATGTAGAAAAATGTGTTTCTTTATACCAATTTTTATACCAATTTGAGTTAATGTTGTTCATCAAAATTCAGTTTTGCTTTGCTGCACTACAGTCGATTAAGACTCCATTTCCCACAGTGCTTAGTGTGAATTATTTAGTAAAAATCCCCAGGTTAAATACTTTTGAAACGTTTTACAGCAGGCACATTGTTAGCATTTTCTAGGCAGTCAGCCATCGCTGGAAAGTTTATATAGTTGACTGAAATAAACTAGAAATGTTAATAACTACAATAACATTTAACTTTACAGCTTATAATGTTAGCCTAACCCTCACCCAAACCCTAACAAGTTACCTAAGTCTTGACTCTGGCACCAGAATATTGGCAGCATCATCTAGCGGATGCTCACCGCCACTGCTGCTGCCTTGTGCTGCGCCAGCATGCGCCATCATAACAGGATAGCACAGAAAGCCTTGATTTAGGATAACCTTTGGATCTATCCTGTTGTCTGGGCAGGTCCGCCACTGCAGTGCAGCCTCCAACCGCTAGATGGTGCTGCTGATATGTGAGAGAAGTTCTAATCTTATAATGTTAGCCTAACCCTCACCCTAACCCTAACAGTTTACCTAAGTCTTGACTCTATGATATGGCACCGGAATATCGGCAGCGCCATCTAGCGGATGCTCACCGCCACTGCTGCTGCCTTGTGCTGCGCCAGCATGCGCCAGCAAAACAGGATAGCAGCTAACCTTTTTATTGGGTGTTACTTGTGTTACAAACATTTTATTTAACCACGTCACTGAGTGAACTGTAACTGACTGGTAGTTTTTTTGCATCCACTTTATTAGCAGATATTAAACCCCAGGACATAAAACATTTATTTTACTTGTTGTTAAGGGACTTTTGCATTTACATAAAAAAAAAAAATCAAAAATGTGTGTATGGAAAAGTATACATTCAGAACAGTTTTGAAAAACAAAATGATTTTCAAATGTTCAAATCAAAAACTCTCTCTGCAAGTATTTTCAGTTTACATCCATAATTATTATTATTATTATAATTACTGTTTATTATTATTATAATTATTATAGTTATTTGTAACACGCCAACATATTCCGTCAACATATTCCATAGCGCAAGGCAAAACAATATTAACGCATTACAAAGATGGAGGGCCCTGTCTTTGAGCTTAGAATCCGGTGTCCATAGAGCTTTCCCCAAAGCGCCATGCAAGATTGAAAACTCAGAAACTTACCATCTAAAGATAATCATAATTAATTAATTGTTACCAAAATCGCATTCATGTTGACAGTCAGATTGAATGACCTGATAGACAAAAATAAAAAGTAATTTTACTATTTTACAATTGAAAAAGGAAATATGTACACATTATTGGATCTAATGGAACGCAGACATTCATTTCTATATATACTTGTGGTTTCCTTTTGCCATCTGGTGGTTAAACATGAGAATGCCACACTTCGTAAATCAAATCTATTAGTCTAAAAGACACAAGTTGAAGAGTCCTTCTCCAGAGGCGAGGGTCTAAAGAGTCCTCTTAACCCTCGTCCCCTTGCACGTTCTGGTTAGGGCCTTCGGGAGAACACCAAAGGGGCCTCTACGCCCTCAAGGCAAGGGGGCAGAAGACTTACTTGACCTCATTGCAAAGAAGTCACTAAGAAGTCACTATCACAAATTCAGTACAAAGATGAGCACCTGAGCACGCCCCCAGGAATCTTCAATAAAATAAAAAGCTGTCTGTAGGTAGGTCTCCAAGTTTGTGCATAACCCATTCTATATTGTGCTTTAAAGCTGTGTAGTACAGCAGGCGGTGCATTCCCTCTTCGCCATCGCAAAATCTGACAGCTGCAGTGCCAAACATAGTGATGGCATCGCTGTCGATTCAGGGCCGTCGAGTTGCGCCACGTCGGAGGGGAGAACAGTTCTTTGCCTTCCCTGGAAATTGATGGTGCCTGAAAACTCACAGTGACCTCTGGCGGATGGCACCTGTAACTGCAGCTGTCGGTGCTGCAGAAGAAATGCGCAGGCAAAGATGGATAGATCCCAGCAGGCATATGCTTAAAAGGAGCCATGTATAAAGTGGTTTAGGATTATAGAGTGAAAATTTATTGTTGGCTCATTTGCATGATCCCGCCTGCAGTGCAATAACTTTATTTCTTGGAATTCTGAGCAGGAAATAGGTTTTTAACTTATTTGTAGACATTTGAATGTGAACACAAATGTACTATTTATTTACTCTAACTAAAATGTAATAGTTTAGTAAACATTTGGCTAAAGCAATGGCTTAAAATACAAATAATAGGAAGTTGCCAGTTTGTTTTCAAATGATCTACCTAGAAACTGGGAGGAGACTTTGAATGCAAAGGAAGTTTTCAGTGCTACAATAGAAATAAGGCAGCCAAAAATGACAGTGCTTAAGTAGGACTAATGGAAACATAATTAGTTTACCAGGATACACCCTGCTAAGACAGAAGATGAAAGAGGGAACACAAAATATAAAAAAGCAGAATCATTGCATTAAATAGTTAAATAAGTATATTTTTTACATTTTAAACTATTTTGCTCCTTGATGTAGTGATGAAGGAGTGTATTTTATATATTTGACTACAGTGTTCCTTTAAGGCTGTGTATTAGAGAGATGCTGAAGCACATAATACCAAGTACTTTGCTCCAATTCTGTCCTAACTAGCAATTTGGGGATTATCAGCTAGTGGCATTCGATCTAATTTCCAGCTTAGGAGATGCATCACATCACTCATACACTATCTCCGCTACATTATTTTTACTTTCCACCAAATATCTTTTAGATCTTAAATTTGCATTATATTTAAAATAATATCTAAAAGTATAAGCACCCAGAAACACTATGGATGAAAAATAAATGATAAGTTAATGATTATTATTATTATTATTATTATTATTATTATTATTATTATTATTAAACTATAAAAAATCTAGAGACATTTGAATGTATAAGTAAAACTGTTGTTGTTCAGTCATTCAGTCAGGTCCAGCTCTCCATGACTTTATCCATTTTGGCAAAGATACTGGAGTGGGTTGCCAGGTCCTTCTCCAGTGACCCACAAAGCAAAATAATTTGGGGGGCCCCATTTCATCTTCTCTGTATGAGACCCCATGCGTCAATAAAAAAAGCCCCCAAAAATGTTGGTAGTCAGATCACCCATAGGGTGATTAGATGGACTTTGCATAAAAATAATCATCTGCCCTCTCCCCTAATAAATCAAGAGTCAGAAGAGGCTCCTGCCTTGGTATGGGCCCAGGTGCTTTGTACCCACTGCACCAGCAGTAGCTTGGCCACTGTGGTTATTACATATACAGTGATTGTGCAATTCAGTTGTTTTTAAACTCCATGTAAGAAGTCACAACAAAATCTTTATTTTTTAAAAATGACCATTTTTCTTGATTAATATGCAATTTAATCAATTTAGAAATAAAATTACATATTTAAATCACATTTATCTTTTAGTTATTTTAAGAAATTCACACTAATATTATTTTTTATTTAATAGTTAATTAAATGGATTATATAATGGATTACATATTAATTTAGGAAATGACATTATATCTGCATTCTTCTTTTATGCTGGAATTTATAACTTGATATGGAATTGACTGTTTGTGCTATATAAAAGGGAACAAGAAAGAAAGAGGGGAAAATGGCATCCTTAAAAATGCTTCTAAAGATGACTAGCATAAAATAATGGTTATTTAAAAGGCCACCTAAAAGGTAGCAGAAACAAATATCGGATGGAAACAAGTTCCCTTTTGGACATAGCTGGCCAACAAATCAAATTTAGTTCAGCATTTCTTAAATTTCTAATATATTTTGTTTAATTTCCCAAAATAGCTCTGAGGTATAGGTAATTGCACAGGTGGAGCTACCGCTGGTGCAGCCAGTGCAATGCACTGGGGCCTTTTCTCTGTGGGGGCCAGGTCAGTCTATTTTTTTTATATATATATTATTTAGTTTTATTTCTGTGCTCCCCTCTGCTTCATCTCCTATTTTTTGAGGGTTTTCTAAGGCGTCTTATTTGCTCCCTCTGGTGGCTGAAAGTGAAGGCTGCAGACAGTCAGTTCCCCTCACAGACATGGTGCAGGGATGTCTGGAGCAGAAACATGGCAGCTTAGGCACTGAATGGGGTGTAGTGAGATGTAGTGTCTATCTATCTATCTATCTATGTTTCTATCTAATAATATATAATATATATATCAACTATAATAGTTGTCAATCAGCGAGTTGTCGTCATGCTTGCGAGGCTCGCATAGCGAGCCTCGCAACTGCAGCCCTTTGCGAAGCGAGGGACGTAGTTGCGGAGGTGGAGGCCCACGGGACAGCTGCAATGATCGCTGAAGGCGCTCATTGCAGCTGTGGAGTTAAGCGCCACAGGCGCTCATCCCGAGACCCGCAGGACATAGCTGCAATGAGCATCGAAGGCGCTCATTGCAGGGGTGGACACACGGGACTTAACTGCAATAAGGCCTCATCGTGATGCCCCTAGACTTTGGGACAGGCGCAAAATTACAGCCAGTAGGACTTAGGAACCGAAACACATAGATGGACTGCAGGGCTCTTTTTTTTACGATCGAAAATCGCCTAAGCGGAAAAAACAATGGCTACCGAAAAAAAGTAACATGACGAAAACGAGGCCGAAGGACGTAAAATGAGGCTGAAGGACATAAAAACGAGCCTTGAACACTAAGACTTATCTCAAACCAGTAACACTTAATCCAAGCCGTTAACACTGAACCCAAGGCAGTAACACTCATTGTGAGGCCCCTAAACAACATGGGGGGAGCAGGCTCGCATTGAGCACCAAAGGCACTCATCGCGAGCCACACGATGAGCGCCGAAAGTGCTCATTGTGGGGCTCGTGATGAGCGCCAAAGGTGCTAAGAGGGGCTATAGTCTCGCATTGTGTGGCAAACAGCATTGCCATGGCTTCAAATTTTATTGCCGGCATTTTTTGACGGGCAAGTTGCTAGTATATATATATTGAGTATTGCTCCAGACTTGAAAAAGAGAGGAGGCTCTCGAAAGCTAGTAATATATTTATAAATATGTTTGTCCAACAAAAAAGGTGTAACTATATACTGCAATCCTCTGATTATTAGTCTGGATTATTGGACACTTACGGCTACCTCACTCTTCATATATATATATATATATATATATATATATATATATATATATATATATATACTGGGCCAAGCATTTCAGTTTCCATTTGATTTTAGAAGATTTATTATTATTATTATCTAACTAGAATATTGCCCGTCAAAAAAGGACGGCAATGAAATTGTAAGTGAGCTAAGGGTGTTTGGTGTATATAATGTGGCTGATGTAGCGTCGTTCGTTTTCTATGTCGTGCGAGTTTTTCGTAATATTAGTTTTCTATGTTGTGCGAGTTTTTCGTAATATCCGTAGCTGTTTGGTGGGCTTTTTCGGAATTTCCGCAGGTGTTGTTTTGCGTGTTTATGGTAGTGTTTTGTGTGTTTAGGGACCTTCAGCCTCGTTTTCGTTTTGTTCGGCGGACATTTTTTCTCTCGCTTAGGTGATTTTAGGGTCTCTAAACTCCGAAATTTGTGCTTAAATGGAGGTGTAACTTCACTTGCAGAGGTCCTCGTGCCCCCCCTTGCTGTGAGTAACCTTTTTATGTGTTTGTATTTGTTGTGTTTGTAATGTTTTTGGGGTTGCGCGGGTTGCATCCTTGTTTTCTAATCTCGTAGGTGTTTTTTGGCAAATACGTAGGTGTTTGGTGGTGTTTTGCGTCTTTAGACTGCTGTAGTCTCGTTTTCGTTTTTTCCGGTGGCCATTTTTTCTCTTGCTTAGGTGATTTTAGGGTCTCTAAACTCCGAAATTTGTGCTTAAATGGAGGTGTAATTTCACTTGCAGAGGTCCTCGGTGCCCCCCCTTGCTGTGAGTAACCTTTTTATGTGTTTGTTGTTTGTATTTGTTGTGTTTGTGATGTTTTTGGGGTTGCGCGGGTTGCGTCCTTGTTTTCTAATCTCGTAGGTGTTTTTTGGCAAATACGTAGGTGTTTGGTGGTGTTTTGCGTCTTTAGACTGCTGTAGTCTCGTTTTCGTTTTTTCCGGTGGCCATTTTTTCTCTTGCTTAGAGAATTTTTTAGTGTCTAAACTGCTTTAATTTCAGTTAAATTGAGGTGTAACTTTAGTTTTCGAGGCCCTGGATGCTGCCTCTTGATGTAGGTAAGTTTTTTATGTATTTGTTGTGTGTATTTGTTTGATTTTTGATGTTTTGATGTGCGCGTGTTGCGGACGTTTTTTGCGAGGTCGTAATGGGTCGTAACGTGTCTCGTATTTTGTTTGTGTTACGACGTAAAGTTTGCGAGGGTCGCAGTTGCTGGCAAGGAGTGCCTTCGGCGAGGGCCGCTACACGAGCCCGCAATCGTTAGCAACAACTCGTATGCTCACAACTATATATGTGATATTTATAGTGCGCCAGCTTTTCCGCAGCGCCATATATAGGACGAACACAAGGTAAACACAATATCAATACAGAATAAATGAATAGATACCCCTGTGTTTCAGCGTAGAATCTTTCATATAGAGAACTTTTTCAAGCATTCTATACAATAAAAAAAAAAACTTACAATCTAAGGATTTAGCATAATGTTTGAATGTACTACTTTACGCAAAATGTAGAAGATAAGTAGAAGGGATAAATACAACCAATAAATGTAAGCATGCCACAAAAGAGAATTTGTTAAGTCAAGTTTTATGTATATAAAATGGACTTACTAGTTGGGCCTATTGGTTCTTATCTGGTATCCAATCTATGTTATTTCTCATAAGCACTGCTTCCCATGTTTATATATGAATATTAAAATTATTTGTTTCCAGAATTTAATTTAACTAAACATGGATAATATCATGAAGCCAGAGGTGCAATTTAATTAAATCTATTGGGATGGATATAATTAATTATTCCTTAAAATAAATAGTTATCAAGTCTATTTTGTCTTAGAACTGAATTTCCCATAACAAAGACAAAGAAGAAGGGTTTGTAAAAGCCAAGAAATATCCAGGAATGTGAATTTACTTTTCACATTGTATATGTACAAAACAATAATAATAAAATCTTTTCTGGAAACCTTTACTGAACATTTAATTACTTGGGGAAAACAATATTAATCACAGGAGGAGATTTTTACACATCTATTGATAGAGGGTGAGATAAATGTAACCTCAATCCATCATCTTCTCATGTTCTGCCTCTAGCTCAGGCAAAGCTATTTTATAAGACGCAGCTGTAGATGGCTCCTGGAGTACTGTATATCCTGGTGCTAGATTAAATGTAGTATTAACCTAACTCAGGTCAAACCACAAGGTTTAGTTTATTTACGTAGTAACTGGTTAGCAATAAATTCAGTATTTAGTAACGTAGTAATTAAGGTTGAAAAAAGACTTTCAGTCCATCAAGTTCAACCTTTTAAGATCTCCTCTGATCTGCATTATGCGGATTAAATTAATTAATTAGTTGTTAATTAATTATTAATCAAATTGTTTTAGTTTTTATTATTATTATTAATTAATCCAGAGGAAGGCAAACAGAATAAAAAACAAGTGAGAATTAGCCAATCGTCTCAAAGGGAAAAAAATAAATTAAAAAAATGAATTCCTTCCTGACCCCAGATACTGGTGATCGGATTTCTCCCTGGATCAATACCGTCTCTCTAATTATCCATGATAACCCTGAATTCCCTTTTTAATTAGAAATAAATCCAGTCCTCTTTTAAAGTTTTATCAAATCTGCTCTCACCACCTCCTCTGGTAGAGAATTCCACAGATTTACCACCCTTACTGTGAAGAACCCTTTTCTTTCTTTAAGGTGGAATCTTTTTACTTCTAACCTCAATGGATGTCCTCTTGTCAGTTGGAAACCTCTTGGCACAAAAAGCTCCCTTGACAAATCTTCATACTGACCCTGGATGTATTTATATAAAGTAATCATATCTCCTCTTAGACACCTTTTTTCTAGAGAAAATAAGTTTAATTTGGTTAGTCTTTCTTCATAACTTAGCCCCTCCATTCCCCTTATTAGTTTTGTTGCACTTCTCTGTACCTTTTCCAGCTCTAAAATGTCCTTTTTATGAAGTGGTGCCCAAAATTGTACTCCATATTCCAAATGAGAGCGTACTAAGGATTTGTATAGTGGCAGAAGTTTAATTGATTCCCTTGCTTCTATACCCTTCTTAATACATGCTAATATTGTATTTGCCTTTGCAGCTGCTGCTTGGCTTTGAGCACTGTTACCTAGGTGGTTGTCCACAAGCACTCCCAAATCCCTTTCAATATCTGATACCCCTAGATTTGCTCCATTAAGAGTATAAATTGCATGACTGTTTTTCCTTCCCAGGTGCATAACTTTACATTTTTTTGTACTAAATCTCATCTGCCATTTAGATGCCCATTCCTCAATTTTATGTAAATCCCTTTGGAGGGAAAGCACATCATTATCTGATTTAATTACCTTGCACAACTTTGTGTCATCAGCGAAAATGGAGACCCCACACTCTAATCCTACGTCTAAGTCATTAATAAATATGTTAAAAAGGAGAGGACCTAATACTGAACCCTGAGGAACCCCACTTACCACATAAGTCCAATGGCAGTATGTTCCATTTACAATAACCCTTTGCTTCCTGTCTTTTAGCCAGCTCTCAATCCATGAGCAGATATTTACTGCAATTCCTGTATCTCTTAGTTTGCACAATAGTCTCCCATGTGGCACTGTATCAAAAGCCTTTGCAAAATCCAAAAAGACTACATCCACTGAGTTGCCTTGATCCAGGTTCCTACTAACCTCCTCATAGAAACTAATTAGATTTGTTTGACATGACCTATCCCTCATAAATCCATGTTGACTTCAATTTATAATCCTGTTCAAATAGATATATTCTTGTATATTATCCCTTATTAACCCTTCTAAAAGCTTCACCACTACAGAAGTGAGGCTCACTGGTCTAAAATTCCCAATTCAATTAAACTTTTAAAGCTTACATTTGAACTTGAGCATTGTTGCTTCCATGTTTCTCTTCACTTCCTATTGCATGTCAACCCAATGGACAGATAATAAGAGGTGGAGAAAAGCATAAAGACCCCCATGGTTATTGGTGACCTTTGAGGGTGGGGGGTTCCTATATATATATATATATATATATATATATATATATATATATATATGTGTATATATATGAATTGTGGGCATCAATAATAGATAGATATATTGTGGGGATCAATAAAAGCAAGAGCACTTAAAACATATTTTCTACTCTTCTCCCCTAAGTAAGAGTTCCCCCTTTCCCTAGGCTGTAGTGGGTCCCAATGCTTTGATTGGCTTCAAATACAGTAGCGCCGCTTCAAGCTGTGATAAACAAGGTTAGCAGCAGGGTAAGCCATGAGCAGAAAAGCATTTTAGAGAAAATCTAAATGCACTCCCTGATAGCTTTGAGATTGAAAGACATGCCTACCCTGTCTATCAGAGTAGGGAGGTTTTGTGGGGGTAGGAAGAGAGGGATTATCTATATAATTGGTGCTTTTTAGTATCTAACACTTACCCGGGAACATGGTCAGAAGTTGGCAGTTGCAAGGATATATATATATATATTTATTTATTTAGTTGCAACAATATATATTTACATACCATACCAGGATATATATATATATATATATATATATATATATATATATATATATATATATATATATATATACTACGTTTAGAGCTTTGGGTTCCTGCATGCAGCAGTGCTATGTGTAAAAATCAATAAATGGGCCATTATATCTTCATATCACAAATCGGAGTGCGCTGAGCTGGGATTTAAAGTGCTAAACAGGGATCTGCTCTCAGATTTAGCGTTAAGCAGGGAATTACAGGAAAAAGAGCTTTATAGCGAATCAGCGCTCATAGGGGTAGCATTAAGCAGTGTATACCTGTATATATATATATATATATATATATATATATATATATATATATATATATATATATAAATATATATATATATATATATATATATATATATATATATATATACACATGGTCCTTTAATGACTTCACATAAGTTGAAATAAAGAGTTTGGTTATTATTTTCATTGGCATTTGAAATGTTATTAGCTTTGAGGTTTCACTTGCGCCATCTTGTGGTTACACACATTTCTGCATGAACAGATTTGCTCCAATTATTATTATTATCTTTTATCTGTAACACGCCAACATATTCCGTAGTGATATACAGGCATTAGGTACAACAAAAAAGTAAAAATCTTATATACAAGGGGTTTTTACAAAGCACCTTACAAGACTGAAAACTCGCAGACTTACAATCTAAAGGAAGTGGACGAGGCAGAAACCTTTGCAAGAAACACAGATAAGAATGTGGAAGGATTAGGGAGAGAGAGAACGTAAAAGAGAACTAAAACAAAGAGAAGACAATTCTGTTGGTGTAAGGCAGGCTCTGGGTAGTAGATGTAAGAAGTTGGAAGATGTTCCTATATAGGAGGAGACAACCGAAATCTTATAGGACGGGACTATAAAACAATGGTGCTACCATGCAGTTATTATCTTTACCTAGCGGCAGTTTTGTGTTAAGCACAGGCGAGAGTGCTGAAAGATATTCAGGGTGGGTATGTTGGGTGGAGTGGTGGCATATTAGGATAGCATACACTGACAATTGATCAGGTGAATGTGATTTCCATGCATCTATAAATTTAATCAGAATAGTGGTGGATGGGTGAGGAGCAGGGAGAGAGGGAAGTGCACTCAGAGAGGCCAAGATGTGGATTTCAAAAGGCACTAAATGAGGCTTTGGAGATGATGAGAATGACAGAGAGACATAAAGGGAGAGAGACATAGACCTGAGAGAGAAAGGAATGAGAAAGAGAGAGTAATTTGGAAATGGTAAAGAAGGAGGTATTAACAAGTAATGCAGGTCATAAAATGGGGGTAGGGTTGGGAGAGTGAATCCAGATACAGCAGAGGAGTAGACAGAGGTTTCAATATATTGTAAGGGAGTGAAATTTTGCAAGAAATAATTTCCATCTTCCCAAAAATAATAACAGGCATACATTAGTATTATTCATCACATATAATAGTTGTCAAACTGCGATTTGTCATCACGCTGCAATGAGCGCCAAAGGAGAGCCTCATGAAGCGAGGCGAAGCAGCCGAGCAGCACTTTTGCTGCAATGAGTAGCGCGTAACTCGAAAAACACGAAAAACAAGAAAAATATTTAGAATTTATAAAACACACTCACACACAGCACAGGGGGAGAGCCAGGAAGCATGGGAGTGAGATTGGAAGCAATTTTGAGCCTTATTCGTCGAAAATCGGCTAAGCAAAAAAAAAATAGATGACAAAAAATGCAAAAAATCTGAAACAAGATGAAAACGAGGCTCTGCAACACCAGGCAAGTCGGTAGTAATAATAATAATAATAATAATAATAATAATAATAATAATAATAATAATGGCATTGGCTCCTGAGATGGGTCAGGCTCCATAGTCCTGTTCATACCTCAGGTGAGTAGCAAGCTTCAGAATTTCTCAGGGTTTTCTCAGAGCAGAGAGGCCAAGATGTTAATTTCAAAAGGCAAATACAACATCATATGAGATTTTACAAATATATAATGGAAAATATAGAAGACTTTACAGAACCATCTCCACAGATTATTGCTTTAACAAGATGGGACCGATTTTTGCATCTTACACAACACTGAAGGGAACATTGAAACGGTGACTCAAAATTAGTTTGACAAAGCAAAAGAACTGGGTGTAATGCCCAAAAAAATATTGAGATATAAGATTGACATAATTATAGACTTTCCTCCATCTTGTCTGGCTTGACCATGAAGCCCAGTGACATGTTCTTATCTACAGAACAGTGAAGGAAGTGGTGGTAGATAAAAGAGGGGGAAGAGGTGTGAGGGATTTGTTAAACCATTGCCACTTGCATTGTTAGACAACTGCCCCCTTCCTTCGTACATGCTTAGGAACAGGCAGCTTGCAAGTAAAAATGCAAGCCCTGCTCATATATTTTTCATCATTTAAGCAATGCAGTACATAAGGAAGCCTCTCCTCTACATATCATATTACTGTGTGTGATATTCTGAGCAAAACAAAGCTCAGGTTTGATATTAGAATATTCAAGCAATATCCATTCTCCATATTTAGACCCAAATTGCACCTTAGCTTGCATGTAATTTCACATATTTACTAGTCATTTTTCCACAGAATCTAGTGATATTTCTCACTGCATTTAATTAACAGAGGTGGTTAATTACTTTTTTTTTACCTCTTAGAGGTATAATGTCTTTGTAAATATGATGTCAATGTCTGGAATCCATATATATTTTGTAGATTTCAACACAAGTAATCTAAAATAATTGCCTTTCAAAGTGCCCAGGCAGAAGCATTACACAGTGAAAGCTATTATTTAACAAATAGTTCATTTATGGGTTTGGAAGCTTTAGGGCTGATGCAATAAAGGACCCACTCAGGATAGTTTACATATATTGATAATGCAGCTTATTATAATCAAATGTATGTTTACTTGATTTATAGGAGCAAGGAAGGTTGTCAGGTATAGGTAATATGACATGTCAGGTATTTCATATATGGGAGATAGTCATACAATGCTCCCCCACTTCACATATTCTTGGAAGTGAATGCCCTACTCCTTATTAGATATCCTGTAAGATTTATAAACATAATGTATGGTAGTGGCAGGCTTTAACCACTTTTTGATGAAGTCAAATATGATGAGATTGATCCAAAACATGCCTAGTACCTTAATGGGAGCCACTTTATGAATGTTTTGGTGTACCAGTTGGAAGTGTGCTTTTTTCTTTTCATGTCCTCATGTTAAGGAATGTAAGCATGCCAGGGATGGGCACAAGGGCCAGAGGGTTAATTAAGTTTCTTTAGGTAGATGTAATTGACCGACTAGATGGGTCTTTTGGTGCTGTCAAATATATGCATCTATGTTAAAGGGATATCTGATAATGTCACACAGTGTGTTTTCTTTTTTTTTTATATAAAAGCACAAAAACATGTTTAAAAGTTTACCTGCTGTCGGAGGCTTGCACTCTGCCAGCCAACGCAATCCACAGACTAAACTGTGCTCTCTACACTTCTTGTCAGTTTCAGTGAGGTTTATATATATTATATTTTTTCATGCATAAAATAACTTTCATAATATTTAAAACATGCTCTTTTAAATGCTTGATATGCGGTTGAGTTTCATGTCGCTTTAATTATCATGAGTGAAATCTCCTAAAGCTATTTTATTCTACAAAGCCAATGCAATAATGTTAGATACAAGCAACCAAAGTAATTCAAATGATTATGCAGGGATTTGCTGTTGCTATATGCCATTTGGCAAACAACTAGAACTAGAAGGTAACTAGAATATTACCCGTCAAAAAATGACAGCAATGATATTGTAAGTGAGCTAATGCTGTTTGGTGTAAGATAATAAAATAAATAATACATTAATAAAGTAATATACTTTACCTATTTTGAAGTAATATATGCAGGGAGCTTTTTTTTTAAGAGCTGGCAATCTGTTTTGATGTTGCTGCAGCATTAGTGGTGTGGAGGTGCTGTGTAAGCGTGATGAATGTGGGCAGTGTAAGAGTGTGCGTGTGCGAGGCAAATTCGTTAGGGTAGCTGTGTACTTACGCATTGTATAAGTTATTGTTCTAAAATGGTGGCTAATGTGTGGTATGCTGCTGTGGCTGATTTAGCGTCCTTCGTTTTCGATGTTGTCCGACTTTTTCGGAATATCCGTAGCTGTTTCGTGGTGTTTTGCGTGTTTAGGGTCCTTTAGCCTCGTTTTTGTTTTGTTTGGAGGCCATTTGTTCTCTCGCTTAGGTGATTTTCAGGTCTCTAAACTCCGAAATGTGTTCTTAAATCAAGGTGTAACTTGACTTGCAGAGGTCCTGGGTGCCCCCCTTGGTGTGAGTAAGCTTTTTATGTGTTTGTTGTGTGTATTTATTGTGTTTCTAATGTCTTTGGGTTCGCGGGGGTTGAGTCCTTGTTTTCGAATCTCGTTCGTCTTTTTCGGGAAATACGTAGGTGTTTGGTGGTGTTTTGCGACTTTAGAATGCTGTAGCCTCGTTTTCGTTTTTTTCAGCGTCCATTTTTTCTCTCGCTTAGAGGATTTTTGAGTGTCTAAACTCTTTTATTTTGAGTTAAATTGAGGGGTAACTTTAGTTTTCGAGGTCCTGGGTGCCCCCCCTTGCTGTAGGTAAGCTTTTTATGTATTTTTTGTGTGTATTTATTGTGTTTTTCATGTTTTCATGTTCGCGGGTTTCGGACAATTTTTGCGAGGTCGTAATGGGTTGTAACGTGTCTCGTATTTTCCTTTCGTAACTAATTTTGCGAGGTCCGCATTTGCTGGCAAGGAGTGAGCCCACAAGCGTTAGCAGCAGCTTGCATGCTCACAACTATATATGTGATGCCTATCTATAACAAAACATTGATAATGAAATACAGTCTGTAATACCAATATGCAAAATTATAAAGCAAATTCATTTGTTTAAAACACCAAATTTGGTGCAAAAAAGTCAATGAGGTATTGACCGAAAATCACATTATAAAAGTAAACTGAAATGTCTTGGCCGCTGCAGCTTTTGAGGAATATTAGATATTACATTTTTTCCTTTACTATATACCTAGCTGCCCTTCTCTG
The DNA here is from genome assembly GCA_027410445.1 of Discoglossus pictus. NCBI lineage: Eukaryota > Metazoa > Chordata > Amphibia > Anura > Alytidae > Discoglossus > Discoglossus pictus. Next base: position 91,018,988 of record CM050165.1, read on the forward strand.
TTTCAAAATAAATATCTATACAATTTGTTTGCCGAAAACATGCAAACCAGATAGTTCAAAATGGTGGACATATGAGGCCACACAAATAACCAATTTATTTTGGTGAAAACAATGATTTGTAGAATTTCTCCCCAAAATGTATATCCAGTCGCAGATCCCTGAGACATTCGTAAACCTGTATCTCCCCAATGCTCTGGGTGCTGTTCAGTTGTCTCTCCCAACAGCTGACAATGGAAACATTGGGGGGCAATTTAATAAGAAGATCCATAGGGACCCCCATAGTAAACAGTTAATGTTAGGTTAATAGTAAATGTTAATAGTAAAAGATTATCGTTAGGTGCCATGAGGGTCCATAAGAACCCAATATGTTTATTAGTAAGATTACCCTGGGGATCTGTAGGGACCACCATGGTAACAGGTTAATATTAGGTGCCATAGGTGTCCATAAGGACTCCCATGGTTATACATAGAGTCCCATAGGAGTCTTAAATGCTTTACTACCACTGATACTAAATATCAACCCCTGCACATAATAATAATAATAATATCAGACATTTTCACCTATTTATATACAACATACACTGGTCTTAGTCATATTATTTTCTTTAAATATAAAATATATTGTTAATGTGGGATTGAAACACAAGATGCTGAATATCATCATGGGCAGTAAAAATAGCATCATGGGTAGTAAAAAGCAAGATACGTGTAAATTCGGAGAACTTGGGTTTTCATGGTAGATGCATGTTGCTCGCCAATAACACACCCTGATCACTACAACCATGGGTGTAGGAACTGGGGGGCACAAAGAAAATAAATCCCCCCAGATTTTTCAACGTGTGTGTTGATGTGTAGAGACGCGGTTGTGTGGTATTTGTATGCCATATGCAGTATCCCCACCAGATTTTATTTGGCTCCTACACCCATGACTACAATCCGCGATCAGCCGCAATGAACTCAGTATGAAATGGATGGGCTTTAATAAATCCCACAATTAGCTGAGAAGCTAATTAGTTAGATCCCCGATTGTTGCAGCCCTCTTAACATACTGGTTAGCAGCATAAAATGTCTTCCCTTCAAAACAAGAGGTATAATATGGGGGTTAAAAGAGATATATAGAAAATCAATGAGTGCATTCCATATTATAACTTTGAGTGATGTACCATCATAAAACATCATCATATTTGCATTTAACAAAAACATTGAGGGGAGCTCTGCATAACCTTTACTGAAATATTCAATTTAATAAATTATTGTTTTGTATCATGCTCATGCTAATTTCTCATGAAATTATATTTATTGTAATTTCAATAAACAATTAAGACCTATTTTCAAATTGTTTCTGGATTTGCTGCCACTCCTGTAAAATGGACAATTTATTAAATATTTTCTACTATGCAAGTGTACTAAAACCACTTTGTACATATGTTAATATACGTTGTAATTAAATAATTGGTTGTAAATTTAGTTTATTTATTATTTCTGTTTTAATTTCCTGCCATTTCCTGTTTATTTGTAGTTCTGTTGTTGTGGAGGAAAAGAAAGAAATTCTATCTATCTATCTATCTATCTATCTATCTATTTCTGTATCTATCTATCTATCTATCTATCTATCTATCTATCTATCTTTCTTTCTTTATATCTATCTCTATCTATCTATCTATCTATCTATCTATCTATCTATCTATCTATCTATCTGTCTGTCTATCTATCTATCTATCTATCTATCTATCTATCTATCTATCTATCTATCTGTCTGTCTGTCTATCTATCTATCTATCTATCTATTTTTGTGCCTATCTATCTATCTATCTATCTATCTATCTATCTATCTATCTATCTATCTATCTATCTGTCTGTCTATCTATCTATCTATCTATCTATCTATCTATCTGTCTGTCTGTCTATCTATCTATCTATTTTTGTGCCTATCTATCTATCTATCTATCTATCTATCTATCTATCTATCTATCTATCTATCTATCTGTCTATCTATCTATCTATCTGTCTATCTATCTATCTATCTATCTATCTATCTATCTATCTATCTATCTATCTATCTATCTGTCTATCTATCTATCTATCTATCTATCTATTTTTGTGCCTATCTATCTATCTATCTATCTATCTATCTATCTATCTATCTGTTATGTTACGGTCAATAACATTTTAAGCCATGGCAATGCTGTTTGGGCTCTCATTGTGCGCCTTCGGCGCTCATTGCGAGACTCTCCACTGGTGTACTTTTGCTCCTCTGAGCAGCCTATGCGCTCATCACAAAGACAGATACATATGTCTCTGTTTTTGTAAATAATAATCAATTAATTAGTTAATGAATTAATATACTTTACCTATTTGTAATTAATATATCCATCAATCAATAGGCTGAAGAGCTAACAATCTGTTTTCATTTTCCCACAGCATATAATGTGCAGTTTGACTGTTGCTGGCCTGTGGAGATTTTTTTATGAATGTCCCAACTGCGCATTAGAAATAGGCTGCGTACGCAAAGGCAAACCGTTGGTTTATTTGTGTAAATTGCTACTGTAGATGCGTAATGTTGTGATTTGGAAGTTCGGAGTGTAAAGTAGCGTTGTTTGTGTGTGTTACGCAGTTCGCGAGTATTTGGTGTCCTTTGTAGTAGTATTTTGTACCTTGTACGTTCCTGTGTGAAAGTGGTACGAGGTTGGCGGTATGTTGCGCGATCCAGGATCGTTTAGGCTCAATTTTAATTTTTTTGGGCCGCCATTTTTTCTCTCACTTAGCCGACTTTCGAGTGCCGAAACTCTATTTTGATTTTCACGGTTCGGCCGTTAACTTCGTATTTTTACTACCTTGTATATATTTTTTACTAAGTCCCGCGTCTCGTATTTTATTTTTTTTAAGTCCCGCATCTCGTAATAGTTTTTTTTTTAAGTTGCGCGTTCGTCAACTGCTTGCAGCCTAAGAGCCTTATTAAATTGTGAATCGAGCAATTGAATAGGGCTCTATATAAGCACATAGGATATTTATTTTTACAGAAGTATTTAGTTAGTCAACTTCTAAGTCGTACGCGCCACGCAAAGCATGACGACGTCTCGTAGTTCGACAATTATAATATGTGATCAAGGCAAAACAATATTAGCACATTACAAATATGGAGGGCCTTGTCATTGAGCTTAGAATCCGGTGTCCATAGAGCTGAAAACTCTCAGACAATCTAATATGTGAATCTGTAAACAGAAGGGAGTGGCAGAATATAAAACTATGTCTGGTGATGTAAATCTGAGATGTAAATCCTTCTCTTCACAGAAACATCTCTTTATATACCTTGTATGTTTTTATATATATACGGTAAACTTCCTACTTTATATTATAAAGTTGTAATACCCTAGTAATCTATTTCCCTAATAGATAATGCATGTACTTTCCACAAGGGGGCAGCAAACAATTTAAAAAGTAAAATAGCCTTTATTCCTTTTTTACAGAATGATGCTAAATTACTTACAAATAGTGCTTAGTAACACTTAACACTGGTTTTAGTTGTGCTTTTCCTTTTATTTGTACAAAACTCACTGTAATTTTGCTAATCTAGCATCTACAGATAACTGATGTACCAACCCTTGTATATTTAGTTGTTTGTTACATTATATCAGTATTGTACAATAACATATATGGAATATTAATAATATTAAATCAAATTTTTAGGTACAGTGCTTTTATGTGAAGTACTATTAGTGTATGACCTTTCTGTTTTAACCCTTAGATTAGCTGGGGTACTTGGCAAAAATGTCACATAGGCAGCCAGAGGAACCTGGAAATATATATTTTACAGCAGATAGGAACCAAAATTGTCATGTAGTCAGGCTATTCTATTAACCTACAAAGCTTGTCTTATTTAAGTGCTTGGAATAGCCTTTTACTTATCCCAGGCATGCTCAGATTCCTTAACTGTGTTATGCTCTTGTCTACTTGTTGTTGTTATTTAGTCTTTCAGCTGAATCCGACTCTCTGTGACCATGCCAGACTAATCATTATGTCTCTGGTTGTGCTTGTTTATAAGATTTTCTTGACAACGATCCTGGAGTGGGTTGCCTGTTTCTTTTCCAGTTGACCGTTATTTATCTGACCTCCCTGCTATGACCTGCCCAGCTTGGACGACCCTACATGGTACAGCTCACAGCTTCATTGAAGGACAAAAGCCCTTTCACCTCATCAAATAGTGATCCAGAAGGGGCTCTTGTCTACTACATTTTACACTCATTGCAAGGCCCAAAATTTGCAGGTTTGCAGAGGCCTGCGATGCGCAGCAAAGCCACTCATCGCGGGGCTCGCAATGAGCAGCGAAGGCGCTCATCGCGAGGCCCACAATATAGGCGGGGGGGGGGGCTTGCAATGAGCGGCAAAGGCGCTTATGGCGAGGCCCACAATATAGTGGGGGGGAGAGGCTTGCAATGAGCAGCGAAGGCGCTCATCGCGAGGCCCACAATATAGGCGGGGGGGGGGGGGGGCTTGCAATGAGCAGCAAAGGCGCTCATCGCGAGGCCCACAATATAGAGGGGGGGAGAGGCTTGCAATGAGCATCGAAGGCGCTCATTGCGAGGCCCACAATATAGAGGGGGGAGAGGCTTGCAATGAGCGGCGAAGGCGATCATCGCGAGGCCCACAATATAGAGGGAGGGAGAGGCTTGCAATGAGCGTCGAAGGCGTTCATCGCAAGGCCCACAATATAGAGGGAGGGAAAGACTTGCAATGACTGTGAAGGCGATCATCGCGAGGCCCACAATATAGAGGGACGGAGAGGCTTGCAATGAACGCCGAAAGCGATCATCACGAGGCCCACAATATAGAGGGAGGGAGAGGCTTGCAATGAGCGGCGAGGCACAGGGGAGGGAGAGGGGGGAAAGAGACACAGGGGAGGGAGAGAGGGGAAAGAGACACAGGGGAGGGAAAGGGGGAAAGAGACACAGGGGAGGGAGTGGGAAGAGACACAGGGAGGGAGTGGCGGAACAGACACGGGTGGGGGGAGAGAAAAATGAAATATTATCCCGTCATTTGTGACACGAGGCCTGCAATGGGTGTTGAAGGCGCTCATTGCAAGGCTCACAGACAGGAGAGAGCAGGAGAGAAGAGGGAGGGAGAGGACACAGAACAAGGGAAGGAGAGAGAGAGAAGCTGCCCGTAGTGAGGCTTGCATTGCCCAGCTTTGCTGCTCATGGCGAGGCTCGCATTGAGTGGCAAACAACACAATTGTGAGGCTTGAAAATATTATGTTGTCATTTTTGACGGACAAGTCGCTAGTTTGTATATACAGTAGTTGTAAGATGGATTATGTGATATATTATTATATAGAATTTTACACTAAGAATGGGAATTTAAAATTAAAAGGAAAAAAAAATCAAATTGCAAATACAATAGCAAAATAGTTAACAAAAACATAAATAATTTCAAAAAGTACCTTAATTACTGAGAAATTATTTGAAAATGTTACGTCCAATGCACCAGTGTATCCATCACCATAACTTTAATATTTTTGTGCAAAACAACTCGTTCCATAGAACTCCATTTAGTAAACACTGAAGTTAGTTGTGGTTTTGAAAGCAGTAATATTATAAACATTTTCCATACTGTATTCTTTTTCCATTTGCCCTAATACTAATAGATGAGGATCCTGAATTCTATGTAAGTGAAATTAATTCCTCAACCCCGCTACTCACTCTGGGTAGGGATGATTAATAAAGATAAAGTAACGATTGTTAATATTTATGCACCGAATAAAGGGCAAATGAAATTTATTAATAGAACACTGAAGAGTTGCAAAAAATACTTTTCGGGATTATTGATCGTCTGTGGCGATTTCAATCTATGTTCAAACCCAGATTTAGATAGAAAACAGTTGAGATTAACTAAGAAAACTAATCAAGGCCCAAATGGGTTTAATAAAATGCTTTGGAATTTTGAACTCTTTGCCTCATGGAGGTGTCTACACCCCAGAGAAAGAGATTTCTCATTTTTTTCACACCGCTACCAATCATACGCAAGAATTGACTATATTCTTGTGAATGAAAGTATGCTTAAGAAAATAGAGCAGATATTTTACCGATCTGTAAATCGGATCATGGACAAATTACCATAGAATTTGTAAGGGGGAGTATAAATATAGTTCCTTCAACATGGAAAATTAAAGACTCCATTTTAAAAGATCAAGAAATGAGAAACAAAATAAAAAAAGAACTAGAATTTTATTTCCAAACAAATAGAAACACAGTTGTCTCAAGTATAGTAGTGTGGAATGCTCATAAGGCTGTAATTAGAGGAATATGCATTAGCCTACAGACTCAAAAAAAGAAACAGCAGGGACGCCCGTTGATAGAGTCCTATATCCAGTTAGCCAAACTGGATAAGATTAACAAAAGTGCCCCTACTAAGAGTATTCAAGAGCAGATAAAGATTCTACAACTTCATATAAAAAAATAGAACAACAACGGGTGGATAACTCCCTCTGGAAATTGCAAAAATATCTGTACCATTTTGGAGAGAAAGCATCTAAATTTCTAGCTACTAAATTTAAGGGTAAAAAGAATAAAAATAGGATAGATGAGTTAATGGTTGATAAAAAAACAATAACTAATCCCTCCAAAATAGTAGAGGCTTTCGGAAAATTCTATGAGAAACTTTATAATCTAGAGGAATACAATGAAGTAACTAAACCAAAAACGGAAGAAATACAACAGTTCTTTGATAAAATACACATCCCTAAATTACCGCCGGAGGAATTAGAAAAATTAAATATGGAAACATCGGAAATCGAGATTCAAGAAGCAATATCTAATTTGAAAATATCATCTGCACCTGGGCCTGATGGCTTCACCAATCAATACTTTAAAATATTCCAAAAACAAATATGTAGAGATCTAAAAGCAACATTTAATGAAATCTTTAAGAAAGGCCTCGCGCCTAAAGAAATGCTAGAGGCTAACATCATAAATATTCCTAAACAGGAGAAACCCCATATGGAATGCAGGGACTTTCGTCCAATTTCTCTTTTAAATGTGGATTTGAAGATCTATGCTAAAGTGTTGGCCAATAGAATGAATACAATTATGAGACTATTGATTGGTGAAGACCAAAGAGGTTTCATAGTAGGACGTCAGGGAACTGACAACATAAGAAAGTTGCTTAATTTGATTTCCATCTCTAAGGCGAACAACCTGTCTACAGTTTTTCTCTCCCTGGATGCGGAAAAGGCCTTCGACAGAGTTGGATGGAGCTACATGGACCAGGTTCTTGCCAAATTTGGGTTTGGAGAATTTGGTTCCAAGGCCATTAAGGCTCTATATTTGGCTCCATCCGCCTCTGTCCTTGGTCTAGGGTTTAGATCACCTAGATTTAGGGTAACCAATGGTACAAGGCAGGGGTGCCCGCTATCTCCTCTGATATTTGCACTTATGATCGAACCGTTAGCTATAGGTATTCGAGAATTAAGGAATATCCTGGGAATACAAATTGGAAATATAGATCACAAAATATCACTCTTCGCGGATGATGTGTTACTTTCATTAACCAACCCAGCTCAGTCTCTAGGGAACCTACAAGAGCTTATAGATGAATTTTCCAAAATATCAAATTACAAAGTCAATATAGCTAAATCGGAAATTCTCCAATTAAATCTACAGGATAACGATATTGCATTATTGAAAAGTAAATATACATTTAATTGGCAATCCCACATCAAGCATGTAGGCATACATCTCTATGCAGACCTGAAGCAATCAATTTTACAAAACTTCAGAATAGTTCATCAGAATATAATAGAAGCAATTTCACGTTGGAAAAAAATTCAGACATCATGGTCAGGTCGCATAATAGCAGCCAAAATGTTTCTTATACCTAAAATTACATATGTAATGAGGTGTATTCCGATCTAATTTCCAAGCTTAATGATTAATAAAATTCAAAGTACTTCTGATAAATACATACACAATGGACGCAGAATAAGAATAAAAGCTCATTATATGGTGAATAAATTTAAAAAAGGTGGAATGGCGTACCCATTGATAGTTAAATATCAAGAAGCTATTCTACTCACTCACCTTGTGAGAAATACTGAAGCTATTATAGATCACCATTGGAGTCAGATAGAAAATGAACAAATAAGGAATGGAGATCTGGGTCTCTTAATATTTCTCCAATCAAAAGACTGGGGAAATTTACCACCCGGAGATAACATACTTAAAAAATACACGAGTGCTTGGGTAAAAATCAATCAAAAATATTCATTAATACCTTCTTCCAGTGGGGTTACACCCATATTATTAGTAGATAAAATATATCCATCTCCAATATTAAAATGTATGATAAAAAAGGGAGTGATTTTGCTTAAAGAGCTTTTCCAAAATAATAGGCTATATCCCTTTGAACATTTAGTTCTAAAATGTGGATTGTCATCCAGGTACTGGTTTGAATATCTCAAATTAAAAAAATTCTTAAAATCATTGGGTTTCAATAATCTCAAAAATGAAAATAATTCGGATTTGGAAAAATTGATCCTAGCGGAAGATAAATCACATCTAGTGTCCAAGTGTTATAATATAATAAAGAAAAGTAACAACTTCAAAAAAACTATGAAAATGAGAGTATGGGAGTCGGAGCTCAAAGGAGAATGGCCAGTTGAAACTTGGATTAAAGCATTTACAATTACTGATAAAATCATTAAAAATGCTCCCTACAGAGAAAATGTCTTTAAACTAACTAATAGATGGTACTTAGCTCCGTATAACGTGTACCAAATTACTAGAAATGAATCTCAAAAATTGTGCTGGAGGGAATGCGGCCAAGTGGGGACACATCTACATGTATGGTGGTCCTGTCCGGTCATCAGACAATTGTGGGAGGATTGCTTTCAGCACATTAGACAGGCTTATGAAATTTCAATGAGTTTTTCTCCTGAAATGATTTTGTTTCATATACTTCCTGAAACCTGTTCTAATGAACTCAAGGCATTCTTAATACAGATTTTTATGGCCATTAAGTGCAGTATTGCACTGAAGTGGAGACAAAAAGTAACCTTCTCTGTTCCAGAAATATTTACTAAAATTGCTAAAATTCGTGCGTTGGAAATAGATCTTGAAGATATAGGTATTATTATGATTCCTAGATATAAATGGAAAATATGGGACAATAAGTCTAGTGGGTGAGTGTGACCAAAATTAGCATTGTTCTGCCTCTTCCCTCCCCCCCCAGCTCCCCCCGCTCCCTCGCCTCGCAAACAGAGATTAGGAATATCTTTTTTTTTTTTTTCTTTTGGTGGTTCGTTTGTTTGTGTGTTTTTGTTTGTTTTTGAATGTTCATTTATGGAAAAAAAATAAAAATAATTCCTCAACCCATAGTAACATTAGCTTTTGAAGATTTGTTCCACTGGGAATAATCTCTGCAAAAGGAAAAAAAACACTAAATGATATAGATCAAAGTGAATACTGTTCATGGCCAAGATATTGGAGTGGGTTGTCAGTTACTTCTCGAATTTGTCTGACTTCTCTAATATGACCTTCCCATGTTGGGTTCTCATACATGGTATAGCTCACAGCTTCATTGAGGTACACAAGCCCCTTCACCACGACAAGGTATCGATCCAAACTGTTTTTAATTCTATTTAAGATTTAACTAACTTGTTCTTGGTTTGGCACCATTCCTTTAACCTAAATATCTGTACTGATTAAATAAAAAAAAAATTTTTTAGAAGAACAAAGCAGGTTAAAACCACATTTTCTAACTAAAACATTTGCCTTATTTTACACATTATATTTCTGGCGTTTTTACAGTTATGACCATATGATTGAACTGAAATTTTATGAGATTTGCAGGGAATTTTGAAATGTTGTTAATGTCTGTCATGATCCCCCTGACCACCAGTCCTTCAGACTTAAGTGATCCGCCCAGGCTGATTAGGATTTTGAGGCTGGCCATTACGCTGGCTGTGGGACTGGGCTCAGTAGTTTTACAGTATGTTTTATAGTTATTTAATATGTTTTGTTGATTACCCTATGTATGTTAATTATTTTATTTTATGTTGCTCCTCTATGTGTGTTTTACTTATGATGTTAGATTCTATATGTTGCATGTTCAGGTCATGGAAAGTTAACTGATTTAGAATGTGATGAGGTCATCTGTAACTGACAGTTGGGAATCAGTTATGTAACCTGTCTGTTATGTAATCCTGCTCTGTGGTAAAGTCTGCTCTGACTGAAGTGTGTATTCTCCTAGCTGGAAAAAAGAGAGTGAGGTAACAGCTATCACTGTCTGACTGGATTAATATATTTATATGGAATAAGATATCTGGAAGTTATATATATGTGTCAGAATCCCTATAGAAGATGATAAGCGCTATCACTGTCTGACTGGATTAATATTTATATGGAACTTGCCCATCAACAATGACGGGAGCCTCGCTATGAACGCCTTTGGCACTCATCTCGCGGCTCGCAATGATAGCCCATGTGTCCCTTTGCAGCATCCCCCCCCATCCCTTCCCTGTTTCTTTCTCCTCTGTGTGTGTGCTGAATGTTTGCGTGACGCGCAGTGACTGCTGTTGGTTTTATTTTCAAAGACATGCGTGCCTGGCGTTGTTTGTGTAAGCGTTAGTGTGTTCAGTGTCATGTATTTTCAAAGTCCCGCATGTATTTTGTAAGTTTTGTGAGCCTGGCGTTGCTGAGCCTCGTTTTCATGCTGTTTCAGAAATTTTACATTTTTACGTCCACCATTTTTTTCCTCGCTTAGGCGATTTTCAAGTGACTAAAAAACACCAAATATGGGTGTTATTCTCTTGCAACCTCACTCCCAGGCTTCCTGTGTCTCCCCCTGTGCTGTGTGGGAGTGTGTTATAATTTTTTGTACATGATTTTTTTTTGTTTTTTGTGGGCTTTAAGAGTTACACGCTTGAACAACTGCTCGCCTTGCTTTGCGAGACTCACAGTTGCATGCCCGGCTCGCTCATTGCAGCCTTAATGCTGCGCCGCTGGCTGCAGTGAGCGCCTTTGATGCTCATTGCAGCCTAAGTACTGCGCCGCTGGAGAGCCTCGCTTGGCTAGGCTCGCAGTTCGACTATGCCGCTGGCGAGCCTCGCTTTGAGAGGCTCGCGGTTGGGTCCCTCACTTCACAAGGGCTGCAAATGCATTACCAACATTGCAAATGTTACTAACAGAGCAAAGATCCACAACTATATATGTGATAAGATATCTGAAACATATATGTATGTCAGAACCTATAGTGAAGATAATAGCTGACCTGGTACTGTACAACTAGTGAAGTGGATGTTTTATACAAAACCCAGAAGACTCACAGACTGTTACAGAATGTTATCAGTTTAAGTTTAAATATACTGTATGTCTATTGAACATGCTATGAATTTCAACAGCAATAAAAGCAGTTCCTGATTCTTTTTTATATGTTGATCCTGTGTTCATATTTTTAAATGCTGTATTAATGGAAGGGGATTTTAGAGACATCAGCTGCCTTGGTGAAGAGATCAAAAGAACAGCCATAACAGCCTTATCAAGCCCGACTGAATAAAGCAGATCGTAACAATGTCTATTGCTGTTTTCAGCTAAAATGACAAAAGGCCATTTCAAAAGGAAAATATATTCCTGATATTATTTAGCACAAATTTAGCTTTTAAAATTCAGATTTTAAATGTAAGTTCGGTTAAATATTCCATATATCCTCCAATCTCATAATATTACTGAAATAAAATACTAACACATTGTTATAAACATTGCCAAAAATACTTGTAATTACATATTTACAGTTGTTAATTTCTATGTTAAATTTCTTCATTCTTCATTCTTTGTGTGTTGCCCTAAAGTTCATGACACTGTATCCCCTCTTTTTTCTCTTTCACAGTCCTACTACATGACTATGCTAAAGTAAGACATCCTAAGTAATCAGACAACTCGTTTAAGCAGGGACTGATAGGTAAATGTAGCTTTAGGAGCGAGCACACCATTCAAGCTCAGAATGCAGTGGCCCAATTCATTGTATAAAGCCTTTTTTAAATCATTTTGACTAATTCAGGATCTTTAGGGTACAGAAGAGATGATATGAATAGAAGGCATTATATACAGCAGGAGAAATAATAGCTTTTTTCAAATTGTATGTATAGATGTAGCCAGGTAATTTTCCTTACGATATTACAGCAGATGTTAGTGTTACGGAATAATAAAGGTTAATAATAATAGATGTTAATTTTTCTGGTTGATATTTCTGAGATGAGGTAGGTATAAAATGGAGGAAGGGAAGGATGAGGTAAAATAAGGTAGGGAGTAGTGGTAAGGGGCAGGGTAGGATAGAGAAGTAGGAAAAAAGGTGAGATACATGAGATACATCTGAACCAGATCATATACTTAGATTATACTTATAAGCATCTTGTCAAAGTTATAAAGCATTCAAAGTGTAAAAATACATTTTAGGAAACAGTTCAATTACAAAAATCTGGTATGTTTATAATAGACATTGCAAGCAGACTGTTGGATATTTGTTATGTGCCAGTTATTCAGGATATTTACAAGAAGATGTAACAGATATAAGCTGACCTCGTTGGGCAGAGGAACTAGTGCATGAATATGGTGGTGAATGCACACTGCTTTTGTTGTTCATTAATTTATGCTGATATGTGTATAAGGTTTTCCACCTATTCAAGTTGAGGAATCCTAGTACCAAGAAGGCAGACCCTCAATAGTTTGAAAATGATTCCTTATCTGATGCCATTTCTGAAGAATGAGGGACAGTCCATGGGATGGTGACGGAGTCTGTGTACAGGCTTTTTTTCTCATAGTAGTGGGTGCTTCCCGACCTCTGTCCAGCAGCAGACAAAAAATAAATAAAAAACCTAATTGAGCTGTACTTGCTGGCCTAGTAATGAAAACACTAAAGGACTGTGCAGCTAATAAGTTATTAGCCTGGAAGCCCTGGTGTCCTATTTTAATAACATGATTGATTTTCCTTGAGGCTGAGATTTTGCCAGTTCATGTTTTAGATTCAGTTATGCCCACTGAATTTGGGAAGTTGTTGCCAATTATATTGTGGATTATCAGCACCTGTGCGTTATTAGAACAATATTATTGTGTGCAATATTAGTAGTGCATGCAGTCCCATGTACTTGTGTGCAATATTAGAAGTGCATGCAGTCCCATGTACTTGTGTGCAATATTAGTAGTGCATGCAGTCCCATGTACTTGTGTGCAATATTAGTGGTGCACGCAGTCCCATGTACTTGTGTGCAATATTAGAAGTGCATGCAGTCCCATGTACTTGTGTGCAATATTAGTAGTGCATGCAGTCCCATGTACTTGTGTGCAATATTAGTAGTGCATGCAGTCCCATGTACTTGTGTGCAATATTAGAAGTGCATGCAGTCCCATGTACTTGTGTGCAATATTAGTAGTGCATGCAGTCCCATGTACTTGTGTGCAATATTAGTAGTGCATGCAGTCCCATGTACTTGTGTGCAATATTAGTAGTGCATGCAGTCCCATGTACTTGTGTGCAATATTAGAAGTGCATGCAGTCCCATGTACTTGTGTGCAATATTAGAAGTGCATGCAGTCCCATGTACTTGTGTGCAATATTAGTAGTGCATGCAGTCCCATGTACTTGTGTGCAATATTAGTAGTGCATGCAGTCCCATGTACTTGTGTGCAATATCAGTGGTGCACATTAACATTAACAATTTTAACATGCAGAATGCAATTCTTAAAGCACCACTGCACAATAAAAATATATATTGATAAATAAATGAACTAGAATTGTTAATTAGAAAAATAAATGATTGCCTCTACTGGACCATTCAGGCATCCATGAGACTTGTGGATGAAGTTGTGTGTATGAGAGGAGCATTTACATTTATGGAGAGCAATGCTTGCATTTCTTGATGCATAATACCTGCTTCTGTGCCTGGGAAGCAAGGTGTGTAGTGTCAAATTCAATCAGATCCAATTATTTAACAAAACCCTTTGAGCTCTGCCTATTCCCTCCTCGATACCCTTTCTTCCACTGATAGATTAAAAAAAACACACCTGCATGATCCAGCTCTCATGAATTAATGTTACAAAGCCAAAATGGATTCCTATATTCATACATTCTCATTTTCTATAAAATGTTTATGCCCATGGTTTATGCAGCTGCTAATGTTGTTAGTTTGTTACATACTTCATGAGTATGTGTCCCTCTTGTGCCCTCTGTGTCCCCCTCTCTCTCCGTGTCTCTCCCTTCCCTGTGTCTCTTCCAACCTCTCCCTTCCCTGTGTCTCTTCCCCCCTCACTTATCACCCTCCTCAACCCCACTCCTCCACCTCCCTCCTCATCCTTAACCTCCCTCCTCATCCTCCCTCCTCATCCTCAACCTCCCTCCTCATCCTCAACCTCCCTCCTCATCCTCAACCTCCCTCCTCAACCTCAACCTCCCTCCTCAACCTCCCTGCTCATCCTCAACCTCCCTCCTCATCCTCAAACCCCCTTCTCATCCTCAACCCCCTCCTCAACCCTCCTCCTCATCCTCCCTCCTCAACCCCCCCATCCTCAACCCTCCTTCTCAACCCCTTATCCTCATCCTCTCTCCTCAACCCCCATCCTCACCCCCCCATCCTCACCCCCCCATCCTCAACCCCCCATCCTCATCCTCAACCTCCCTCCTCAACCCCTCCTCCTCATCCTCAACCTCCCTCCTCATCCTCAACCTCCCTCCTCAACCTCCCTCCTCAACAGTGGCGGCTGGTGACTTTTCAAGTTGGAGGGGCGACAGGGCGAAACATAGCCACTCCCCCTTTTTCAAACCACACCCATTTTTATAACTCCTCCCCCTGAC
>CM050165.1:91038822-91176322 GCA_027410445.1 Discoglossus pictus
ATATAGATACACAGCATTAGTTAATGTAGCGCAAGGGTTATTTTAAAGTGACAGTGTCCCTTTACTAACTTTACTTCATTTTTAATACTATTTAGACTTGAAATGATGATGTACACCTTATATTTATTTGTTTTTGGGTTATACTAATACATTGTTGTGTTTTTTTTATTGCAGGGTGAAGAAAATATTTGGGGGGGCGTTTGCCCTGACGCCCCAATGGACGGGCCGCCCCTGCTCCTCAACCTCCCTCCTCAACCTCCCTCCTCATCCTCAACCTCCCTCCTCATCCTCAACCCCCTCCTCAACCCCCCTCCTCATCCTCAACCCCCTCCTCAACCCTCCTCCTCATCCTCCCTCCTCAACCCCCCGTCCTCAACACTCATCCTCAACCCCCCCATCCTCATCCTCTCTCCTCAACCCCCCATCCTCAACCCCCCATCCTCAACCTCAACCCCCCTCCTCAACCTCCCTCCTCACCCCCCCATCCTCAACCCCCTCCTAAACCCCCCCATCCTCATCCTCAACCCCCCATCCTCAACCTCCCTCCTCAACCTCAAACCCCCTCCTCAACCTCAACCCCCCTCAACCCCAACCCACCTCCTCAACCTCAACCCCCCTCAACCCTCAATCCCCCTCAACCTCCAACGCCCCTCCTCAACCCCCCTCCTTAACCTAAACCCCCCTCAACCCCCTCCTCCACCTAAACCCCCCTCCTCAACCCCTCCTTCCATCCTCAACCTCCCTCCTCATCCTCAACCTCCCTCCTCATCCTCAACCTCCCTCCTCATCCTCAACCCCCTCCTCAACCCCCCTCCTCATCCTCAACCCCCTCCTCAACCCTCCTCCTCATCCTCCCTCCTCAACCCCCCGTCCTCAACCCTCATCCTCAACCCCCCATCCTCATCCTCTCTCCTCAACCCCCCATCCTCAACCCCCCATCCTCAACCTCAACCCCCCTCCTCAACCTCCCTCCTCACCCCCCTATCCTCAACCCCCTCCTAAACCCCCCCATCCTCATCCTCAACCCCCCATCCTCAACCTCCCTCCTCAACCTCAAACCCCCTCCTCAACCTCAACCCCAACCCACCTCCTCAACCTCAACCCCCCTCAACCCTCAATCCCCCTCAACCCCAACCCCCCTCCTCAACCCCCCTCCTTAACCTAAACCCCCCTCAACCCCCTCCTCCACCTAAACCCCCCTCCTCAACCCCTCCTTCCGTCCTCAACCTCCCTCTTCAACCCCCCCATCCTCAACCCCTTCCTCAACCTCCCTCCTCAACCTCAACCCCCCTCAACCCCATCCCCCCTCCTCATCCCCCCTACTCCACCTAAACCCCCCCTAAATACCTCCCCCCTCACTTACCTGCTTGTGCTCCGGCCTCCGCTCCTTGACCCGGCGCACATGTGACGTCACATGTGCGCCTCGTCATTAGCATATACTGGGTGCAGGCACCCAGTATATGCTAATGACGTGGCAGGCATGTGACGTCACATGCGTGCCGGTGCCGGGTCAAGGAGCGAAGGCCAGAGCACAAGCAGGTAAGTGAGGGGAGAGGGGGGAGGTATTTAGGGGGGTTTAGGTGGAGGAGGGGGGTTGAGGTGGGTTTAGGTTGAGGAGGGGGGAGGGAAAGAGACACGTCGGGGTAGAGAGACACACGGGGGGGTTAGAGACACACGGGGGGGTTAGAGACACACGGGGGGGGTTAGAGACACGGGGGGTTAGAGAGACACAGGGGGGGTTAGAGAGACACCGGGGGGGTGTTAGAGAGACACGGGGGGGGGGGTTAGAGAGACACGGGGGGAGAGTGACTCGAGTATAAGCCGAGGGGGCCCTTTTTTGCCTTAAAAGAAGGGCTGAAAAACTCGGCTTATACTTGAGTATATACTGTATGTCTTAATCCATCATTATTATATTACTAGCGAATTGCCCGTCAAAAAATGACGGCAATGAAATTGTAAGTGAGCTAAGGGTGTTTGGTCTATATAATGTGGCTGATGTAGCGTTGTTCGTTTTCTATGTCGTGTGAGTTTTTCGGAATATCCGTAGCTGTTTGGTGGGCTTTTTCTGAATATCCGTAGCTGTTTGGGGGTGTTTTGCGTGTTTATGGTAGTGTTTTGCGTGTTTAAGGACCTTTAGCCTCCTTTTCGTTTTGGCCATTTTTTCTCTCTCTCTAAACTAACTTCACTTGCAGAGGTCCTCGGTGCCCCCCCCTTGCTGTGAGTAACCTTTTTATGTGTTTGTTGTTTGTATTTGTTGTGTTTGTAATATTTTTGGGGTTGTGCGGGTTGCGTTTTCTAATCTTGTAGGTGTTTTTCGGCAAATACGTAGGTGTTTGGTGGTGTTTTGCGTCTTTAGACTGCTGTAGCTTTGTTTTCGTTTTTTTCGGCGGACATTTTTTCTCTCGCTTAGAGAATTTTTTAGTGTCTAAACTCTTTTAATTTGTGTTAAATTGAGGTGTAACTTTAGTTTTCGAGGTCCTGGATGCTCCCTCTTCCTGTAAGTAAGCTTTTTATGTATTTGTTGTGTGTGTTTGTTGCATTTTTCATGTTTTGATGTGCGCGTGTTGCGGCCATTTTTTGCGAGGTCGTAATGGGTCATAACGTGTCTCGTATTTTGTTTGCCGCTCCCTGCCAGCAACTGCGACCCACGTAAATTTTGCGGCAATAAAATTTGAAGCTTGGCGATGCTGTTTGCCACCTCCAACTTGCGGGTCTCCTACCTCTAACTTTCGGGTCTCACGATGAGCACCTTCTGTGCTCATTGCCAGCCTGGCCCACCATCTACTTTATGGTCCTTGCGATGAGCGCCTTTCGGCGCTCATAGCTAGCCCCGCAATGAGTTGCCTTGCTGCTCATTGCAGGCCTCGTCCAACCCGCTACTTTCATGCCTCGCAATAAGCACCTTCTGGGTTCATTGTGAGCCCCTCCCACTGTCTACTTTACGGGCGGCTTCGCCACTCATTGCAGGCCTCGCCCAACCCGCAACTGTTATGCCCCTGTGCTGTGTGTGAGGTAGTAAGTAAAAAATTTTAATTAACGCTTTCTGAGTTACGGGCTTGAAAAAATATCGGACATTAAATTCGTAATGCTTCGCTATCAGCACTATGGCCTACAGTCCTACGGCCTTCAACGATGATTGTTGGTATTGCAATGAGCACCTTCAATCTCTTTCCATACTCCATCGGTGGAGCATCCTCTGGCAAATATGAACTATGACGGGACAGATGACCCTTGGAGGGACCCTGAAAGGCCACAATTGTGAGGCCTGCGATGAGCACAGCAAAGTCGGGCAAACCTCGCGTTTGCTCATTCGCAAGCGCATATCTTTAAACATAGCGTTACCAATAAACTCGCATACTACAACTATATATGTGATCCATCATCATTATTATTTTTTTTATATAGCAACACCATATTCCGTAGTGCTGTAGTACAGTAAAGAAGGGGAATGTTTATACATATTTAGACTGACTGATAAAATAAATGGTGGGCCCACATACCTCTAAATACCCTGTTTAAAGAAATAATATTACTGAAAAGAGTATATCCCAGGGTTTGTTGCATGGATAATTGTTAAATATAAGTATTGTAAGAAAATCAAGATAATTCTTGGTTTGGCAGGCGGTATTGTGTTCACATATCCATTTATCATTTATTAATGCAATGGCTCTGTATAACTAACCTGAAATACAAGAACAAGTTTGGTTCCCTATATATGTTCGTTAGTTTCACAGACTTAACATGCCTATAAGACAGGGAGTAATTAGCCTAATTAGCCTAGTTGATCCCCAGGGTTATGATCATGCCCAATATTTTCATTGGCACATGGCTACATTTACACTGAAAAAATATGTTGAGCCATTTTAATGGGTAGATCAGGAAGGCTTATGAACAGATAAAAATAGTAAACTTGAATGAAAATTTACTGTAAGAAAATGCATTTTTAATAACGGTTAAGTGATATTTACTTTATTGTTGTAGTAAGATTTTGTTGCCGGAAAAAGTACTGCTCTTGCAGTTTTGATGAGAAGTTGTTGTAGTTGCTTTCCTCAGTCTCTAATCCCCGCCATGCATATCAGATGTATCAGATCATCTTATGTTGAAGTGAGGCTTACAGTCCTAGCAAAAAGTAGACATTGGAGGATAAAATGGTATTACGTGGTGCTGTATCAATTCAAACAAAGACTGAGCTGCAATCTTGCAGAGTATGTGCTTCTGAGATATCTCTCTGTAACGTAGGTTCACAAGGTGGCAGCAACTAGAATGCGGGATTTGCTTCTGTTGTCGACTTTCTGCAAGGAATACATTAATAGGCTTTGATGTGCTTATATATTCATCTCAAGGGTATTCATTTTTTGAAATAGTAATGTAATGCTTAGCAATCATTTAATATGCATTTATTTAGGTTTACACACTTACATACACATATGTATTGCACATAACTTGATAGCTTCGGAGTTCTCTTATAAAGTTTTCTAGACTGTAGTTGAAAGATTGTAAAACTTTGGAGTCCATAATGTGCATGAAAATATAGAGGCCTAGGGTAGTATATAAGGGATATATGGTCCAAAAAAGTTTATAGACAAAATATTGATTAAATTAAATATTTTGAAACAAGATAAATCACAAGACGACTATGTTTCAAGATCACTATATCTTTTTTTAAACATATATAGCATTCAAAATAGCTCTTGCTTCCTGTTCAAAATCTCAAGAAATACAGTGTTTGAAAAAGTATTCTGGGAAACTAAATACTCTTCAATCGAATAAACATCTTCAACATGGCCATTTTATAGCATATGCCTGCTGTTATAACCAGCTTTTGAGAATAGCAAAGGATGGATAAGACAATATTATACTTGTAATTTGGACCACCAAGAACCTCTAGGTTTTAGAAACCTCAACATGATTAGCGGTGCAGTATTACACTGGGTAGTCCAACAAAGTTCTTACTCGAGTCACATTCCTTTTACAGCATACAGTAGTCCAGTTATACCTGTTCCAATATCGACCACTACTTTATAAAGAGGAACATTACCCCACTTTTATTCATAATATGAAAAACAGAGAAATACAATATTTTTGGTGGGGCTATTTGCACCCCTTTAGTCAGGTATGACCCTATATTCTGTCTACCTTCTTAAACACAAGTATCTTGGTGATTCTAATTAGCTGTCTCTTCCCACTTCTCTAATCACTTACTACCCACAGTATTCAAAACACCTTAATGTAAACCACCTGATCCCAGGATCACCACCTACATACCATAGACCCCCATGATCTCTACCTAGTAGAAGATAAGGTGCCATAGGGGTCCATAGAACCCTTGTGGTAAGGTTTAGGTGCCATAGGGGTCCATAAGAACCCCCATGATATAGGGGTTAATGTTAGGTACCATGGAGAGCCATAAGGACCTCCATGGTATAGGGATTCATTTTAGATGCTATGTTGGTCCATAGGGACCCAATGGTCATAGCTTAATATACCATAATATAGGGGTTAATATTGGATAACAGAGTAAATATTAATTGGGTGTCATGGGGGGTTCAAAAAGTCCCCATGGTTATACATTAGATTACCATGGTGGTCCATAGGTATTCCCAAAGTAATGGATAACGTTAGGTGCCATGGTTATAGTTAGAGGCACCATAGGGGTTCATTATTATGGGGTCAATAGTCTCTCCACAGCCATAGGTTGAAGCAAAGAGGCTCAATGGCCCCAGGTATTGAGTGGTAATCCTGGTTGAAAACCCAGATTTATTTATTTATTTATTTAGAGGAAATCCTGGGGAATACCAACTCATAGAGGGTAGTGCG
The DNA here is from genome assembly GCA_027410445.1 of Discoglossus pictus. Classification (NCBI taxonomy): domain Eukaryota; kingdom Metazoa; phylum Chordata; class Amphibia; order Anura; family Alytidae; genus Discoglossus; species Discoglossus pictus. Next base: position 91,044,640 of record CM050165.1, read on the forward strand.
TATTGAGGGGGTAAGATAGATAGATAGATAGATATGGGAGGGTGTTCACGTTCATGGGTACCATTCTGTAGCTATGGAGACTAGAGACTAGACTAGATTCAGACTCAGAGTCTCCTGCGAACAGACTGAGCGCACATTAGAGCTAGAGAGCTTCAGGCAAAAACCCCTGGGTAAGGGTAAGCTTTACAATTTTTTTTTTTGCGGGAGTCATTGAACAGCACTGCAAATTAGCTTTTCAGAAATTCCATAGCTACAAGTCAGTCTTACAGAAGCCATGGAATGGACAGGCCTTAGTTGACCCTGGCACACGCTCTGCCTGAGGATCAGTGTTGGAGAGCTTGTTTCCAAGTTGTTGGAAGGTGTTATATCTGGAAACCTCCTGATCTCAAGAAGTATTTTTTATCAAAAGTGTTTCTGCTATTAGTAGTGATTGCAGGAAGAAGCAACTATTTCCTACTTCTTGAATCGTAAACTTAGAGGACAGAGAAGAGAGGGGAGGATATGATAGAAATCTTTGAGTCTGCGAGTTTCAGTCCTACAAGGTGCTTTAGGGAAAGCGCTATGGACACCAGATTCCAAGCTCAAAGACAGGGCCCCACATTCTTTGCAATGTGTTAATTTATCTTTGCCTGTAACTTAACCTGTATATATTGCTACGGAATATATTGGCGCGTTACAAATAAACAATAATAATAATGATAGAATCTTAAAATAGAGCAGGATTTCATAAAGCGAGAAATGTATTTTTACAGAAAGAGTAGTAGATAAGTGCAACAGCTTTCTATATGTTGGCGCGTTACAAATATGTTGTCGCGTTACAAATAAACAATAATAATAATGATAGAATCTTAAAATAGATCAGGATTTCATAAAGTGAGAAATTTATTTCTACAGAAAGAGTAGTAGATAAGTGCAACAGCTTTCTGGTTGAAGTGGTAATGTGGAACAGGGAGTTTAAGCATGATAAGCATAACGCTAACTATCCTGAGGCTAAATTAAACACTTTTTAGGTAGATTGAACCAGCAGACTAGATGGACTTTTTTGGTTGTTATGTGCAGTCAAATCTTTGTTTATGTATTTCATACTAATACAAATACCCCTGGGAAGAGACAAATAGCACTCAAGACCAAGAAACAGACATGTTATAAAAAATGGGCCAAAAAAACACATAGTGCACTGCTGCTGTTTATTTCAATTATGCTATAATTAATCCCAAATAAAACTAAAATTGTAATTACACTGAGATGTGGTTAGACTCATATCACATTGCAGCACTGACATGCAAAAAAAAACAAACACTTTTTATTTACCATTACAGGATACAATAACAAGGGCTATGTTATAAAAGCATAAAAAGAAATGGAAGAATAAACCATGTTTACGTGAATGACTCTCATATGTTTATTCTCTGCCATTTTTGTTTAAAATACTTTTCTACCCCATCTATGATTCTTCATTTTCTGTGCTTTTTGTATTTTTATTATATGGTGACATTTACCTTTTTAATTAATGACTAAAATTCTTCTTGGACCATAAAGGGCCGCTTAATTCAGGACAATTTGGACCACATCACAGTAAAGGTCTCTGATAAATGTGTTGAAATACATTTTTGAATTTTTGAAATACGTACGTTTTTCACTGAGATTTCAATAAAGTCTGTGTTTACACGTGTCACTGATTGCCTTCTGCTAGACCCGCAGCTGCAGCTCCGCGCAGTGTGCAAATGAAAAAATAGAGTTAACCGTTACCAAATCAATCTGTGCAGAGCATGAATGCTGGAATCACCTAAAGAGGTCAGTCATGGGTTAACTTTTGAGTGCATTCCTGAATATAGGGAGAAACTACTATCAATCAGTGTCCTCACCTCTCTGTTATTAATTATGTTATTCCAGTAGGCAGAAAACACTGTTTTTTTGTAAAGAGACTTAAAACTTTTATTTGATTTTTTTGCTATTATTAGCATCATTTAAAAATCGTTAATGTTAACATATAATCTTGTGTTCTTTCACACCATGAAGAGCACTTAAAGTGAGGTAAATGGCCCTTTAAAGCAAATTCTCTTCACTTTGCTGTGTTTTGCAAATGTAGTTTGCTGGCATGTTGCAATGTGTAAGCTACAGTCAAAAACGATATTCATGAGAAGAACCAATCAGGTGCTGCTGAACCTGATATCCAGAAGTGATAAGTCAAGGAATATGTTATGAGATGGAATTGGCCAGAATATGTCCACGGAGCATGGTGGAAACAGGTCCTGTGAAGGTGTGCCCAGAGGAGTTCCTCCCCACCTTCAGGGTTACCCCCACCTCCGGTATGCCTATCTGGAACTGATCCTGACACTCAGTAGACCTCTGACAACAGATTTCTATGAGAACTATTGAAAGCGCTAGCCCTTTGTAATGCCCTCTTTTCATTGTAGCAGCTGAAAACTTCTGTGCATTCAAGGTATCCTACAACCTGTAGAAGCACTTCTGCAGAAACAAAAATGAGAGCGACCACTGAAGTATAATTGCATATAATAATCAGTGCTTTTTTGTTTTCTAAAAACATTTTATCCATTATCAAGTCTAGTTATTAAAAAAATAAAATAAATCAGTGGTCTTTTTAAAGCTTTATCCTTCCTGTCCTTTCAATGTTCCGCAGCAATGGTTTCCATTTCTACACTTCTTTGTTTCCCTTCACTGTTTATATTTAAAGGACCACTGCATATATGTAAATTATACAATTTTGAACTACATTTGAAAATAGGAAAAACTTTTAAGAATGTAAAAAAAATGTTATAGCCTCTAAATTATTACCTTTTATATGCAATCATGCTTCAGTTGGATCTACCATTTTGGATTCTGCTGATCAACTTTTGAGGTGGGAGAAGGATTATTTTTAGCTTATTTTTAGACATTCAAAATGGTGAACATAAATGTACTATTTATCTCCTGTTCGGTGGAGGACTTCCATATATATATATATATGTGTGTGTGTGTATGTGCAGAGGAAGCTTCTATCTGTACAGTAGGCATGTGGTCATTAAAACTGCCAGTGCTTTCAATCAGACTAAAATAAGGCTCATTATGTTGCCCACTTGAGAAAGCATCAGAAATAATCAAATCAGATAAAATGGGAAATGCATATAAAGATTAATTATATATTATTTCTGCTTTCTAAAAAACATTTTATACATGATCAGGTTTAGTTTTTCAGAATACTGTATACATTTAATAAAATTAATTTTAAGCACCATAAATACTTTTGTCCCTTTTTTTGATGCTTCATGTACTGAATATTTTACATAGCTGAGCTGCTTTATGCAAATCAGTTTCTAAAATATAATTATAATGTCTGACATCATTAAAGCAATGAGCAGTTATTAAACACAGTTCTTTGTACCGTGTATGATTTACAGGGAAACATTCCTGGCTGTTAAGTGACAAGTGTGTATTAGAGAAATGGCTTCACAATTGTGGCCTTGTTTGTATTATCAGCTAATACAAACAGCTTGGGGACAGATTATTCAAACCAAATGCATATGCCAATGAACATGGCTGCTCTTTCACAAGTACAAATTGAATTATTTAAGGAAATACTAATTTGTTCATTTCCATATGGACTGAAGCTTGCAGCTGTGATATTGTAATTTGCAAGTTCATTAGCACTGCACAACAACAGACTATTTCATTATTTTTAATTAGTGTACCAATTAGCGATGGATTCTCATTACAGTTCAGGAAAATGCCAACATGGCTGTACTGTGTCATGCACCGCCATTTTTAATTGTAAAAGCTGAAAAAGTATGAAATGAATAATAGCCAATCTCACTTTTAATAGTACTTATGTAATGTTTTAGGGCAAATAATGAAAATGTCATTATAAACCAAAAACAAAGTAATATATTTCTGAATATTTTAACAATGCCATTCACAAAATAGTTATTGAACTACACTCTGGGAAACTGGACAGAGACAAACAAATGAGTCCACAATTAATTTTCACTCTTTAATCCAATACCAATTTACACATGGCTCCTTTTAAGCATATGCCAGCCACAACATCTTTTAGCATATGATGGACAAAGGAGTGACAGAAGCCCTGCACATGAGTCCCCAATGCATTTTCACCCTTTAATCCAATACCACTTTATACATGGCTCCTTTTAAGCATATGCCAGCCACAACATATTTTAGCAAATGGTGGAAGCCCTGCAGCGTACAGAGTACTGTAATTAAATAGTAAATTGTTGCTCACATTTGAACGTCTAAAATAAGTTAAAACGTGCTAAAACGTGAATTCTGAGAAATACAGTTATTGTACTGCACTCTGGGAAACTAGGTGGGGACATGTAAATTATGCCATAGTGCATTTTCACTCAATTCATTACCACTTTATACATGCCTTATAGTTGGTACTTCTGATGCTTCTGTTGTTCTGTTTGCTCCTCGAGGGATCCACGATACACGATGGGGGTGTTTATATTTATATATATATGTGTGTTCAAATTTTGTTCACTATTCGTAGTGATACTATGGCGGTGAAATGATAATATGAAACCGGATCAGGTAATCATAGGGTTAATAATACAACCACATCTAGAAAGTGTAAAAAATAAAAATATTTTATTATTAATGTTCAAATATAAATATTAATATTGATAAAAGGTTGATCAGACGCGTTTCACCACTGTGAAATGTGGCTTTCTCAATTACCCGAATATCTTTACTATTGTCCTGTAGTAACTCTCATATTTGCTGTCAGCACTTTAGGGTAGAAGACTTCATATTCAGATATAAACACCCCCATCGTGTATCGTGGATCCCTAGAGGGGCAAATGGAATGACACAGGCATCAGAAGTACCAACTATAAAGCAATGAGACATTAGGAAGCGTTGGAAATACCTCATGTGGTGATGTTGCTCACGGTGCGCTCTCTCCGACACCTCTTGTTTTTCTATCTAGTATTTTACACACATTGTTGAACTGTGTCGTCCACCAGAGAAGCTGCACACCTGTCAAAGACCTATGTTCCCCCAAACATTAACTACATTTTTAGACGTTTACCGTACATTCCACAAGTCACGTTACAGATCATTCTACTATAAACATATAAAGGTACACTGGTGAAGTGCAAAATATAAAAAATAGGAAGATCCACTCCCTGAGACTACATTATTCTACTTTACACATGGCTCCTTTTAAGTATATGCCTGCTGTATTAGACAGCTTTAAAGCATAGCATAGGATGGCTTGTGCAGGAGTTAGGACACCTACCCACAGACAGCTGTTTCGATCTTAAACAGATCTGATAATTGTGGGGCTGGTGCTCAATTTTTGTGCTATACATTTTGCGTGATGCCTTCCTCTTAACCCACTGCTAAGACAGAGGGGGATCAAACACATTGGAAGTTTTCAGGATTTTACTAGGTATATAATATACCTATATATGTATCTATTTACTTTTATGTATTATATATTATTAAGAAGTGCATTTAAGTTGTGTTTTCACTGACTAAAACTGAATAGATAGTTCCTGTATGGGTCTTCCCAACTACAGCGTGCAGACATAAACTCTGTAGTGCTGGGTGTGCAGTGTACTGTCCTAGCCCATCAGTGACCATGTCCAGCAGCACGTTGCAGAATTTTGTTCAGAGATGGTTACTGATTGGTAAGTACGAGACACAGCAAGAACTTCAGCATCTACTTTCATGAGCTGCAGAGGGCAGACCCAAGCAAAATAAAGTCAAAGCTGATTTTAGGCAGTAAAAACAGAGATTTTAAGCATTGAATAAAAAAAAGTACATAAAACTAAATATATACACAGGCAGGTATATTATATACCTAAATACCTATATTATATACAAAATACAGGAACCTTCTATACCCCTTTAATATAATTGACTTTCCTTGGGTGAAAATATGTTTGTAATTTATGAAAAATACTGTTAAATTGTGCTACAAAGTTTAATCTTTTTATGAATTATAGTTTAATCTTGATTTTTTATATTAAAGTTATATTTTATAGTTGCTGACACCAGAATCTCCTCACTAAGGATATCTATTGAGACACACTCTGTGTCCCTTCCCCAGAACAGAGATGAGAGCACAGAGAGGTGAGGGATGGGTACAAACTGACAGTAAAGGGAGCTGTGAGCTGTATGAAGAGACAGGTATAGTACATGCAGAAATATCTGTCTCTCCTGTAATTACTATTTTACTTGTACCTGCTAATTTCCCGTCTCCCCCTATTTCCCCCATTATTCACTTCCAACTTCCTTTCTTCTTACCATTTCCACTCTACTTTTCCTATAACCCCCTTCTCTTCCTGTTTACTTCTCTTCATATCTCTTCTACCTGCTTATACCTGGTTGAGGGGGGAGGTTGATGGGGGGTTGAGGTTGAGGAGGGGTTTGAGGGGGGTTGAGGTTGAGGAGGAGGTTGAGGATGGGGAGGTTGAGGAGGGAGGTTGAGGATGGGGGGTTGAGGATGGGGGGGTTGAGGAGGGAGGTTAAGGAGGGGGTTTGAGTATGGGTGGGTTGAGGAGGGGCTTGAGGATGGGGGGGTTGAGGAGGGAGGTTGAGGAGGGGGTTGAGGAGGGAGGTTGAGGATGAGGAGGGAGGTTGAGGATGAGGAGGAGGGGTTGAGGAAGGGGCTGAGGTTGAGGATGGGGGGTTGAGGATGAGGAGGGAGGTTGAGGAGGGGGGTTGAGGTTGAGGAGGGGGGTTGAGGCGTCACGCCATTAGCATATACCGGGTGCCGGCACCCGGTATATGCTAATGACGCGGCGTGCATGTTGAGGAGGGGGGAGGTTGACGGGGGGTTGAGGTTGAGGAGGGGGGTTAAGGGGGGTTGAGGTTGAGGATGGGGTTGAGGAGGGAGGTTGAGGATGGGGAGGTTGAGTAGGGAGGTTGAGGATGGGGGGTTGAGGAGGGGGTTGAGGATGGGGGGGTTGAGGAGGGGGTTGAGGATGGGGGGGTTGAGGAGGGGGGTTGAGGATGGGGGGTTGAGGAGGGGCTTGAGGATGGGGGGGTTGAGGAGCGAGGTTGAGGAGGATGTGACGTCACATGCGTGCCGGGTCAAGTGGGAGCGGAGGCCGGAGCAGAAACAGGTAAGTGAGGGGAGAGGGGGAGGTATTTAGGGGGTTTAGGTTGAGGAGTGGGGTTGAGGAGGGTTTAGGTTGAGGGGGGTTTAGGTTGAGGAGGGCGGTTGAGGAGGGGGGTTGGGGTTGAGGGGGGAGGTTGACGGGGAGTTGAGGTTGAGGAGGGGGGTTGAGGGGGGTTGAGGTTGAAGAGGGGGTTGAGGTTGAGGAGGGAGGTTGAGGATGGGGGGGTTGAGGGGGGGGGGGGTTGAGGAGGGGGGTTGACGATGGGGGGTTGAGGAGGGGCTTGAGGATGGGGGGGTTGAGGAGGGGGTTGAGGAGGGAGGATGAGGAGGGAGGTTGAGGATGAGAAGGGAGGTTGAGGATGAGGAGGAGGGGTTGAGGAGGGGGGTTGAGGTTGAGGATGGGGGTTGAGGAGGGGGGTTGAGGAGGGGGGTTGAGGTTGAGGAGGGGGGTTGAGGAGGGAGGTTGAGGGGGGTTGAGTTTGAGGAGGGGGGTTGAGGAGGGGGGTTGAGGTTCAGGAGGGGGGTTGAGGAGGGGGGTTGAGGGGGGGTTGAGGTTGAGGAGGGGGGTTGAGGAGGGGGTTGAGGAGGGAGGATGAGGATGAGGGGTTGAGGAGGGAGGTGAAGGAGGGGGTTGAGGTGGTTGAGGATGGGGGGGTTGAGGAGGGGGGTTGAGGAGGGAGGATGAGGAGGGGAGCTGAGGAGGGCGGTTGGGGTTGAGGAGGGAGGTTGAGGGGGGTTGAGGTTGAGGAGGGTTGAGGTTGAGGAGGGGGTTGAGGATGAGGATGGGGGGCTGAGGAGGGAGGATGAGGATGGGGGGTTGAGGAGGGGGTTGAGGATGGGGGGTTGAGGATGGGGGGGTTGAGGAGGGAGGATGAGGAGGGAGGTTGAGGATGAGGAGGGAGGTTGAGGATGAGGAGGGAGGTTAAGGATGAGGAGGAGGGGTTGAGGAGGGGGGTTGAGGTTGAGGAGGGGGTTGAGGATGGGGGATGAGGAGGGGGTTGAGGATGAGGATGGGGGGTTGAGGAGGGAGGATGAGGATGGGGGGGTTGAGGAGGGAGGTTGAGGAGGGGGTTGAGGATGGGGGGTTTGAGGAGGGAGGTTGAGGATGAGGAGGGAGGTTGAGGAGGGGGGTTGAGGATGGGGGATTGAGGAGGGGTTGAGGATGGGGGGTTGAGGATGGGGGGTTGAGGATGGGGGGTTGAGCAGGGGGGTTGAGGAGGGAGGATGAGGAGGGAGGTTGAGGAGGGGGTTGAGGATGAGGAGGGAGGTTGAGGATGGGGTTGAGGATGAGGAGGGAGGTCGAGGATGAGGAGGGAGGATGAGGAGGGGGTTGAGGATGAGGAGGGGGTTGAGGATGAGGAGGGAGGTTGAGGATGAGGAGGGAGGTTGAGGATGAGGAGGGAGGTTGAGGATGTGGAGGGAGGTTGAGGAAGAGGAGGGAGGATTAGGAGTGGGGTTGAGGAGGGTGATAAGGGAGGTTGAAAGAGACACAGGGAAGGGAGAGGTTGGAAGAGACACAGGGAAGGAAGAGGGGAGAAGAGACACAGGGAAGGGAGAGGGGAGAAGAGACACAGGAGAGAGAGGGGGACACAAGAGGGGGACACAGAGGGCACAAGAGAGACACAGGGGGCAGCACATTTCCCACACTCGGCTTATACTCTAATCACTCATTTTACCCAGTATTTTGTGGTAAAATAGGTGCCTCGGCTTATACTCGGGTCGGCTTATACTCGAGTATATACGGTATATATATATATATATATATATATATATATATATACATACATACACAGTATCTCACAAAAGTGAGTACACGCCTCACATTTTTGTAAATATTTTATTACTAGCGACTTGCCCGTCAAAAATGACAGGGCAATAAAATTTGAAGCCATGGGAATGCTGTTTGACACACAATGTAAAGCTTTTTACTCCGAGGACCTTCGGCGCTCATTTCGAGCCTCTCCTCTCGTGTACTTTTGCTCCTCTGAGCACCTTCGTCACTCATCAGAAAGAGAGATATATATTTATCTATATTTAGTTAACTAATAATGAATGAATTAGTTACTGAAAAAAGTAATATACTTTACCTATTTGTAATTAATTTATCCAGCAATCAATAGCCTGAAGAGCTAACAATCTGTTTGTATTTTGCATCAGCATACAATGTACAGTTTGAGTGTTGGTGCCCTGATGATAAAGTGTAATGCATGTGCCAACTGTGCATTAGAAATAGGCTGCGTGCGCGAGGGGAAACCATTGTATAGTTGTGTAAAGCGCCATTGTAAATGTGTTACGCGGCTTGCGAGCATTTTCCGTCATTTGTAATAGTGTATTTTGTAGTTTGTACGTTCCTGTGTGAAAGTGCTACGCGTTTGGCAGTGTTTTGCGCGATCCTGGGTCGTGTAGACTCGTTTTCATTTTTTTTGCCGGCCCTTTTTTTTCTCGCTTAAGCGATTTTCTAGTGCCTAAACTCGTCAAAATCGACTTAAATTCACATTCCACCTCACTCCCGGATGTCCTGGCTGTTTCCTCATGCTGTGTGTTATGTTTTTGTTGTATTTTTTTGTGTATTTAGTGTGTTTTTATTGTTTTTTGGTTCGCGTGGTTCAGCCGTTAACCTCTGATTTTTCCTATCTCGTATTTTTTTTTTCCAAAGTCCCGCATCTTGTAAACGCTCCCGCGTTTACTAAGTGTTTGGTGGCTAAGTCCTGCATGTTTCATTGCCTTCACTGCTCGCCTGGAGCAGGCAATGAGCGTTCTTTGTGCTGATAGTTTACTGCCTTAACGGTTTTGCCGAGGCCTAAGTGCTGCGCGTTAATGGCTCGCCTCGCTTTGCGAGGCTCGCAAGCGATGAGCGCCTTTAACGCTCATGGCCTAACTCGTATGCACCACGCAAAGCGTGATGATGTCTCGTAGTTTGACAACTATTATATGTGATATCTTTTCATGTGACAACACTGAAGAAATTACACTCTGCTACAATGTAAAGCAGTAAGTGTACAGCCTGTATAACAGTGTAAATTTGCTGTCCCCTCAAAATAACTCAACACACAGCCATTAATGTCTAAACCTTTGGCAACAAAAGTGAGTACACTCCTAAGTGGAAATGTCCAAATTGGGCCCAAAGTGTCAATATTTTGTGTGGCCACCATGAATATCCAGTCTAATGCTTGGCCATCACCTTTACCTTCAGCTTCTTTAGCATGGCAGTTGTCATCTTGGAGGTGTGTTTGGGGTCGTTATTATGTTGGAATACTGCCCTACGGACCAGTCTCCGAAGGAAGGGGATCATGCTCTGCTTCAGTATGTCACAGTACATGTTGGCATTCATGGTTCCCTCAATGAACTGTAGCTCCCCAGTGCCAGCAGCACCATAGGGGGGGGCTACAGAGGATCTGCAGGGCCATAGGGGGCCACGTGGCCTTGCAACGGTTGCACCGGTGGTAGCTCCACCTCTGACTACACTATTAAACTCTTCAGTGAGTTAAGTGCAGGTGGTGTATATTAAGAAGAAATCATGGGGGGTTCCGGGGCTCATACCGTGTCACTGCAGTTCCTTTATAGAGTCCTTTTTAAGTAATTCAGGATTCTTTAAGGCATTATTCTGCCTTTACTGGAGGTTGAAGGTTCTTGGAAGTGTTTTTGTGCACTCTAAGGGATTTCCGATTAAACGGCTGCGAGCTTGGACATTGTTCCCGGGAGCAGGGATAGCAATTTAGGAAAGAAATATAGGACACACACTTTGGACATTATGAGACCTGTGGGATTTGATAGCTCAGTAGGGTCTTACAAGTGAACTTCACTAGGATCTTTTCTTACGGGAACCATGTAAAGGAGGCCATATTATACATGTGTTTCTTTATGTATATAGTTTAGACTGAAAGTTTGTGAGTTTTCAATCTTGCACAGTGCTTTGGGAAAGCTCTATGCACACTGGATTCTAACCTTAAAGACAGGGCCCTCCATTATTTGCAATATTGTTTTTTACCTTGAACCTAACCCCTGTATAGCGCTACGGAATATGTTGCGGCATTATAAATAAACAATATTATTAATAATATTAAAAATGATAATAAAGTGTCAGGTAAACTTATACAGAGAAATGTCATTGCATATTGACATATCTGTGGATATGTGGCACTGCACTCGCAATGTGAGATTGTCTGCTGCTTTTGACAATGTGTTGCCCTAGTCCTGGGCCTTGTTGGCCTAGGCAGAAATATATTTAAATTACCATTTACAATGACAATGAAGCTGCAGAGCAAATCTAGACAATTGTGTGGTTATGGAATTTATGGTACAAAGTGAGGTGTTCAATGGAAATTATGTCCTTGAGTCCATAATTAAATGGCGCTAAACACTTAAAGGCTGATCAATCCAAGTACACACTGCTTCAGACTGGGAAGCTCTAACTTGCTATGCTTGCTGATGGAGCCAACTCCAAACCATGTACCCTAATTTGTATAAAGTAGCTTTTTTTACTACCACTCTTTCTTTAAATATAACTGGCTTCTGAAATTCATTGCAAAGCCTTAAAAAAAACATTAGGAAACATTCATTTTTTATTTTTACAATGAGGTATACCTATTGAAACTATAGGTAACAGCAAGTATTTAGTTTAAAAAAAATGCATTTCTTGCAGTAAACTTAGATTGAAGTTTTCTATCAGTCACAATTTCTGATACTTTTGATAATTGTTAATTGCTCCCTGGAGTCTGCACATGTTCAGCTTAAATCAATTAAATGGTAGGACATTGTGCTCAGCCTAAAAGCTATTTTCTTGAATCAATCTGAGCTCATACAGCCTCCCATGGTGGGGGTGCTATTGAGTATAGCAGAAATACTGATTGACAAGACAAAAAATTACAAGACAGAAAAATTAAGTTTTCAATAATATTTAATAAATAAGTACTTGCTGCCACCTGCATTTTTAAAATACACATCTGGACCTTTGCCATACCCCTTTAAAACATTTTTGCCCAAATTTAATAGACCATTTTCGTTTTAGAAAAATGTCACGTTTGTTAGATATTAGCAAAAAAAATAGCATTAGAATATCTGTATGCAATGAGCATAAAAGCATTTTAGAGCAATACTTCTAGAAGATCCAGCTAGTGTATACAAACTTACATACATGCCAGTAACACGTTTATTCAGTGTATGAGGTAGAGGTTACAGAGAAGAGAAAACAGGATATTCAATTCTGAGCATGTGGGATGGCAAGGGAAGGTGTGATATCCTGAAAGTTGACATTGCCACAAATTCCACTACCCTTCTCTCCAATGCTGAACAGAAAAAGAAAAGAATTTGGCAGGACATAACTTTTCATGTTTTTTTTTATAACTTTTTTTAAATTTAAATATTTTTTATTGAAATACAAGGAAAGTACACAAAATCTAATTATAAATTGCACATTTGTTACAGTATATTGGTATAGTAAACGTTCTTTCTTTTCCTTTTTTCTTTTCTTTTTTTCTTTGATTTTGTTTAACCATATTTGCTTGATATTACATAAAAACAAACAATAATAATATATGAAAGAAAAAAGGGGCATTAGGAAAGAGGAGGGTATGAAATTTTTTGAACTCTCCATAATGTAGGTCGGGCGTTGAGTTTTATCTTTCTCTTTTTTTAGTTACAGCCTAATGTTAGAGTCCATGGCCCCTATTCAATTGAGCAATTGTTGTTTACGGGAGCCCGTAATGTAGCCCATAAACTAATTTGCTATTTAATTGGTGTCTTTTAGCTACCCGCAAACGATCTACAGGTTACAGGCTGAAAATCCCTGCTGCTTTCAAAATCGTAACTTACAGTCCATCTAATAGGTCTTTGATTATTCAAGCCAGCAAAAGTTACAATCTCTAAAATCGCAAATCACTAATTAATTGCTACAATTCCTCAATCCCGCAAATTTTTTCCCACCTGTAAATGGCAAATGTAGAAAAAAAAACTACGGGTATCAGATAGTACTTGCAAGGAGGTTAAACACCTGATCGTAGCACTGTAAATGCAAATAAAAAAATCAGTACTGCACTTTGAAAGACAGGGAAAGCGATGAAAGACATTAGAATTAGTTGCACAACAGTCTCAAGCGCGCAAATCTGCAATACATTTTTTTTTTTTTTATGTTTCATTTCAATGTTATATTAATCTCGGGAATCAATGCGTTAATACATATCAGGCCACCCACATGAAACTGCATCACAATTAATTTTTTATATTTTATACATTGACGAATTGCGAGTCTGATCGCATATGGAACCTCTAAACGCTAATTAATTGGCGTGTAACCTCCATGTTTTACAGAGGTAATAATGACAATCTCATTTACTATTGGCTGTTTCTAAATCGGTAGTTGATCATGATCATACTCTGAAATGCTTTTTATTTTTCATCTAGTTTAGCTGAAACCATACTTGTATATATTGTATATGCAACAATATTATTTTATTTTTATACTTTTTTTTTTCCCTCTACCTTAAAGATTTCAGTTTGTTTTTCAATTGAGTTGTACAGTTTATAGGTCACATTAAAGGTGGAAAAAGTTCTGAAATGATTTATCTTTGTCTCATTTTTTTACAGCACAGAAATCTGACATTTTAACAGGGGTGTGTAGACTTTTTATATCCACTGTATATATAATTGTTGTTTAGTCATTCAGTCAAGTCCAAATCTCTGTGATCCTATGGACTGCCGTGCGCCAGGCACATCTTGTGTCTGGTTGTGCTAATCCATAAGGTATTCTTGGCAAAGATACGAGAGTGTGTTGCCAGTTTCTTCTCCAGTGGACCACAATTTGTCTGACCTCTCTGCTATGACCCTTCCCATCTAGGGTGACCCTACATGGTATAGCTCAAAGCTTCATTGAGCGATGTGATCAAGAAGGGGATATATATATATATATATATATATAATCTCACCATGCCCCCTGACATTAGTTCTCTGGGGTCAGAGTCTGCCCCTCATTTTGACCCTGGGATGAGCAGGACCTGCCCTTCACTATGCCCCCTTGGATTAGAGTCTGCAACCCAGCATGTCCCATGGGTCAATGTCTGCCTTCCAGCACCACCCCAACCGTGTCCTCCTCAGCCCAGCCTTGCGCCCTTTTGCCCCTGTTTCCCACCAGAGTTGTCGGGGGCTGGGGGGGCCTCTGCCATTGAGAGGCCCGAGACAACCACCTCTGTCTCTTGAACTGTCAGTCACTGGGAGAGAGGAAGAGACTTTTCATCAGGGGGCAGTGCCTGGGCTCCCCTAGAAATGTGGGCCCTAGTGAAATGCACCACTACCATCATTGCTATCTCTGCCCCTAGTTCCTAGCAATGACAGATGGTTTGTAGACCATTCAAGAGCCACTGTAGTTTGGAATAAGTTAATGTGTGTGAATTAAGGTACATAACAAACCAACATCATCTGCAAATATGTAAGCCATGAATACTTAAAACAAAAAAATGAGAATATCTTAAATGTAAATTGTAGCAGATTCTGATTGTGTTATAAGTGATCCATCTTGGACTGCTAGTTGAGTAGTAACCTGAGTGGGTTATTACTTTGACTTGCTCTTCCATTTGATACAGTGGCGGAGCTAGTGCATAGGGTGCCCTGATGCAAAAAGAACATTTGGGCCCCCCAAGCAGAAGGGGCCAGGCACAATTTTTTTGTTGCACTTCCTGAACCCCCCTCCAACATCCTTGGCAGGCGGGGGGCTTTTTGTACTGGGGCCGCCTGTGCACTAGCTCCACCACTGACTTTATAGTAATAGTCTTTCAATAGAAGTGGCTAGAAATGTTATCTGCATTCAAGACTTCATCTATACCTCACAGGAAAAAGCAAATGTCTGCTGCCATTAAAGCAAAATAGTCTACATTTGGATAAATATATTTTCTTAGTGAAATGCTCTTTGTAAAATTGTATTTTCAATCTACAGTCAGAGATCTGCTCACCTCCAAGAACTCCCATCTATTAGTATATGGTTTGCCTCAGAGTACATATATTTATGAATTTCTACTTTGGTGTATAACTATTGCATAGTGACTGTAACACTAGTAATATCATCACAATAAGGTTTTAATTTCCCAAATTAATTTTGTTTCCTGAAGTGCGAAAGGTAGGTGGGTTGGAATTTCCCAATGTTGTTGTATGGCATTGAGCCTTCAACACCTCTGTGATATACTAATATTTGTTGTAATGTTACCTAGTTGGGAAATATCTCTGTATCTAGTTTATGTGTATAATGTCATGTCTAGGGTGGGGGTTATGGGAGTTTAGCCATAGTAGTAGAAAAGCTTTTTTTCTCTATTGTAATAGATGTTTTTATGCTATTGTGATAATAAGGTGTCAAGGATTTCCCATCCTGGCAGAATAAAAGTTAAATTCAATGGTTTTGTACAATAGTTATGTATGCATTCCCAATATGTTAGTATATGCTGACAACTCCAGCAATGATAGAGCCTTGTTCTTTGCTAAATAAACCACTTCAAATACACAAAGAAGCAAATGTATATTGTTATTTTATTTAATGGATAAGACTGTAATGCACAGAGTCTTTGACCCCACCAATTTAAAACCTCACCAGCCATCACTGTAAATATTTAATATCTAAGGACATCATAAAATATAGCTAGGGAAACCTTAGTTGTAATGAAGGTTTGACCTTCTTTACCGGAGCGTGACCTATATAGAAGAAATAGCTTCAAACTGTAGGTTACAGTAATTCTTAAACAAAAATGGTTAAAGTGATTGAGTTTTATTCCCAGCACTGCCTAGCTATGCACTTTATGCACGGTCCCAACCTTATTTATATTAGGCATGTCTGATCTCTCCAGAGCTTTCTCTCCAAAAGCCTATATTGATTTGGGTATAAACTGTTTATGTACAGTATTATGTCATTAGGAAATGAGGCTTCTGTACAACACTTTGCTGTTTTATTTTAAATTATTATGGTGCAGTATTTTTCCCATGTAAATGATATAGACTGGTACTAGTGTTATTCCTCTGATTAATTAAATGTTTACATTTTTATTTTGTATCTCAAGTAGCAAAAATATATATTTTTTGCTCATGTTCTGGGGAAGTTTGAGTAGACAAATGTTACCAGTGCTAAAGACGCAAAATCCATATTCAATTGCAACAATTCAACAAGCCTGCAATTTCCTTCAAGCCCGTAAATGGCAAATATATCAAAAGTTTCTACGAGTACTAGATAGGACTCGCAAGTGGGTTAAACACCTGTTCGTAACACTGTAAAAGCAAATATAAACACACTAATGTACTTTAAAATACTGGGAAAGCAATGTAAGGCATTAAAATTAATTGCACAACAGTCCCAAGCTTGCAAATCTGCAATAAAAAAAACATTTTTTTTTACGTTTTATTTCCGAGCTACTGTATATCAATCCTGGGAATGAAGGAGTTAAATATATATATAAAAATAAATATCAGGCTACCCACATGGACTAGCACTGTTTCTTCATACATTTTTATTGATTTCTACATTGCTTGATTGCGAGTACGATCGCATATCGGACTTCTAAACACTAATTGATTGTAGTTCTCTCCATGTTTTACTAATGTCATGATGACTATTGTTTCTTTCTAAATTTTAACTTACGGGCTTGCTTAATTGATCATGCCCTGAATTGCTACATACGGGTTCATAGTTTATGGTTTTACACTTTAGCCCTGTAATTGCGGGCTTGAGTCATTTGAATACAGACGGAATTGTAACAAATTTCTAACCCGGCCTGTATGAAGATACTTACGAGCTTCCAATTGAATGCAGGCCTGTATTTTCCCTCTCCACTTTCCCATGACTATCTAATACCTCCCTTTTTGGCTAACACCTCCCTTCTTGATTTGGCTATACCTTGTTCTCCCTTGTAGACCAGCAGTTCTTTCACTTTTGTAATGATGCATGTTACCACTGGGCTGAGTCTGGGTAGTTAAGACTAACCACAGCTTAGGCATCTTGGTCCAGGGTGAGTAAAAGTTAGCCTGAATATAGAAGGAACTCATAGCAGGATGTGTCAGAAAGAGACACAATTCCAGATCCTAAGCCAAGACAGACCAGAAATATGGTGGTGCAGTCCAATGGTCAGAACAAGTTAGTTCCAGTAAACAACCTGAAGTCAGGGAGCAGAATATCAGGAGAAATGGTGAACCAGACCAAGGTCAGGACCAGGAGAGACAATCCAATATCAGGTCAGTAAACAAGCCCGAATCAGGCATCAGGGAAAAAGTGAGCCAAACCAAGGTCAGAATCAGGAGCGACAATCCAAGAGTAGGTCAGTAAACAAGCCAGATTCAGTAGCTCAGTGCTCAGCAGTTGAATAGTTCTGAGAATCATAGTAAGCGGAACGGCATTAGTCCACAGTATGTGTAGGTTATGTTGACACACTGTGAAATTCACTGAGCATGACACAATATGAATGCTGCTGCAGAAATGCTATTGGGACCCTGATATGTGTGCTCTACTTTATTTATTGTTAATTATTTCACCACTGTTGTCTCTGTATGAGCCTAATATAACTATTTTGCCCCAAAGAATAAAAAAGCTTTATAAACACTCCAACAAGTGTGTGTGAGGTGTATTTTCATATTTTTGTTTATTAAGCATTTTTATTAAGTTTGTTAAATTTGTTTTCATATTGCCTTGTAATTTTAGATGTTTCTGGAAACCTGAATGAGGTGCTTGGATCATTGGTGATTCATAGACCACATTTTGAGGTCCCCCTTTTTTTGTTGTAAGCAAAAGTCTCTGCTCATATTTTGGTTATGTAAGTTCTAATAGCAGGTTTGTGTTAATTTTGATAAAATTAAATTATCCTCTTTGAATGCCCCACTTATTATTCTTAAAGGGCCTGTAGGTGCTCTTAATGGTGTGAAAGAGCACAACATTGTATGTTAAAACCTAAGGTTTTAGGTCTGTTTACAAAAACACTGTGTCCTGCCTTCTGACTGTTCCATGATTAATAGCATTTGCCAAACCATGAGGCAAAGCACAGTGAAGACAACGATTTATAGCAATTTTTTTCCTGAGCTTAGCAATGCAGAGAGCAGTTAACCCACAACTGTCCTATTTAAGTGATTTCAGCATTCCATTCTCTGCACAAATGAATTTGGGAAGGGTTAACTCTTTTTTTGCTTATGCTCACTGCACAGAGCTGATGCTGTGGTTCTGTCTGGATTCTTGCCAGTGACACATGTAAACAGAGATTTCAATTATAAATTTCTCATTGAAAAATGCACATATTTCAAAACAAGTATTTTTACTTGTTTTCCAAATTGTTCTGAATTAAGCGTCCCTTTAACTAAGGCACTTTATAGCTACACAGTTACATGTAGCATAGCATTTATTAGCATTATCTTGCTCCCTAAAAGTGATATAAATTTATTAACAAAGGTTCTGCACTAACTAGGAACTTTATTGAAAGTATCTCTGATCTAAAAAAAACTATAGATTGTGTTTGATTACTTTTACTGTTTAAGGATCATTTTATCCCATTATTAAGTTAGGGGTGGGAGCTGAGGAAGAGGGTGGAAAGACAAGGAGTTCTGTCTTAGACATGTTGAGTTTAAGTTAACAGACGGACATCCATGAGGATATGCTAGAGAGGCAATTGGCAACATGAGAGGGTGATATGACATTGCCGCCCACTTGTCAGAGGTTGACGTGTTTGTACCTGCTCTGGATTTGTCACTGAGGAAGCTGCGAACCACAGCAGCGAAACGCGTCTGCCACCTATTTTATTGTATTCATCAATGGTTTTTACCACTGGAATTGAACTCATACATTATCAATAAAGATTTATTCTTTTGGATACCGTCTGTGAATACTTGTGCTTAGGAGCACACTATCGCGAACGCTTGACAAGCACAAGACAACAGACTGAGTAAGAGTATACATCTCGGTATAGTTATTCTGAGCCGACCCACAAAAAAAATATATATTGGGCATTTGGCACTTAGTATATGACACATTATCTCAGAACTGATTTACAAGAGTCATTAGAGGTGACCATCGGATCAGATACACTGCAGATTGTGCGCTATACAGTCTTCAGCCACTCTCTTCTCTTACAATCTTTCATGTGTTTATTATTAAATTAACTAGCGACTTGCCTGTCAAAAAATGACGGTCAATAAAAGAAAGTGTTGAAATGCTGTTTGTCACACAATGTGAGTGTACTGTGTGCCTCAACTACATAGACCCCTCTAACACACTAATGAACGCATGTAATAACACTATAAGTGCCATTAGGGTCATCCAGGACCCTCCTGACCCAAAGTGTAAGCACTACACTATTTTAACCCGGTCACTTATGGGGGTCTATCCAGACCCTCATAAGCCTCTATTTAACCACATCAGTCCCATAAGGGTATATTATGACCATTATGGGCCTGTTACAACCCAACATCAACCACATAAGTGCCATGGCGGTCCTCAAGGACCATCATGACACAATCTTTATTCCTGTAGTGGAGGGGGGGGGGGGGGGGGTTGTAATGTATTTTTTTATTTTCTGCATTGTTCCTTTTTTTATTTTTTGTGACTTAGTTTTTTTTTTGTAATGTACATTTTTATTTTTTGCGATTAGTTTTTTTGAATTTTATGTAATGTAGATTTTTGATGACTTTAGTTTTTTTGATTTCTGCAATTACAGTGGTGGGGAGGTTATTAGGCGATAGATAGTGTAGGCAGGAAGTGTAGGTGTTAATATGTTAGTGGAGAGGGTGTTTAGTTGATATTTAATGTTTTATTGGGGGGGTATAGTGCAGTGTAGTGTTTATACTTAGTGTCATGATGGTTCTTGAGGACCGTCATGGCACTTATGTGGTTAATGTTGGGTTGTAACAGGCCCATAATGGGCTTAATATACCCTTATGGGACTGATGGGGTTAAATAGAGGCTTATGAGGGTCTGTATGGAACCCCATGAGTCACAGGGTTAATTAGGGGTTTATGTGGGGCTGTATTGACCCTCCTGAGTGACGGGGTTAATTAAGGTTGCCAGGGTCATTTATGGATTTCTGTGGGTCTTTATTGACCCCCATGAGTGATAGTGTTAATTATATGTATTATGGGGGTCTGTATTGACCCCCATGAGTGAGGAGTTTAATTAAGTGCTTATGGGGGTCTGTATTGACCCCCATGAGTGACAGGGTTAATGAAGGGCTTATGGGGGTCTATATTGACCCCCATGAGTGACAGGGTTTATTAGGGGTTTATGGGGGTCTGTATTGACCCCCATGAGTGAGGGGGTTAATTAAGTGCTTATGGGGGTCTGTATTGACCCCCATGAGTGACAGGGTTAATGAAGGGCTTATGGGGGTCTGTATTGACCTCCATGAGTGAGGGGGTTAATGAAGTGCTTATGGGGGTCTGTATTGACCCCCATGAGTGACAGGGTTAATTAAGGGCTTATGGGGGTCTGTATTGACCCCCATGAGTGACAGGGTTAATGAAGGGCTTATGGGGGTCTATATTGACCCCCATGAGTGACAGGGTTAATTAGGGGTTTATGGGGTTCTGTATTGACCCCCATGAGTGAGGGGGTTAATTAAGTGCTTATGGGGGTCTGTATTGACCCCCATGAGTGACAGGGTTAATGAAGGGCTTATGGGGGTCTTTATTGACCCCCATGAGTGAGGGGGTTAATGAAGTGCTTATGGGGGTCTGTATTGACCCCCATGAGTGACTCAGTTAATGAAGAGCTTATGGGGCTCTATATTGACCCCAATGAATGACAGGGTTAATTAGGGGTTTATGGGGGTCGTATTGACCCCCATGAGTGAGGGGTTTATTGAAGGACTTATGGGGGTCTATATTGACCCCCATGAGTGACAGGGTTAATTAAGGGTTGATGCGTGATAGTGTTTATATATATATATTTTTATAACGGGTCCTTTAAGGACCTTTACGGGTCCTTTAAGGACCTGTAATGCAGGAATTTAGAATTGTCATTGCAGCGGGGTCCCCCACTGCGATGGTTAATGTGGGGTTAATGCAGGTCTCCGAGCTTATCTCGGATCCCGTGGGGTTAATGTGGGTTTCCGAGCTTTCTCTTAGATCCCTTCTTGGCTAAGTTGTACGTGGCTGAGCAGTCCTGGGGCTTTGAGCCTCCTTTTCGTTTTTTTCGCGGCCATTTTTTCTCTCACTTAGGGGATTTTCGTGTGTCTGAACTCGGGAATTTGGACTTAAATGGAGGTGTAACTTCACTTTCACAGGTCCTGGGTGCCCAACCCCCTTGCTATGGGTAAGCTTTTTATGTATTTTGTGTGGGTATTTATTGTGTTTTGACGGTTTTTAGGTGCGCGCGGTACGGCCGTTATGGTCTTTTCGGTGGCCATTTTTTCTCTTGCTTAGGAGATTTTCGGGTGTCTGATCTCGGGAATTTGGACTTAAATGGAGGTGTAACTTCACTTTCAGAGGTTCTGGGTGCCCCCCCAGCCCCTTGCTGTGGGTAAGCTTTTTTATGTGTTTTTAGTGGGAAATTAATTGTGTTTTGACTTTTTAGGTGCACACGGTTTGCGAGGTCGTAATGGTGCTTTTTGTGTGGGTGTTTGTAACCGCGTGTGAGGCGCCTTTGAGCCTCCACCTCTGCAAATGCGGACCCTCGCTTTGCGAGGGTCTGCATTTGCGGCCTGCAATGAGCCTTTGGCTCATTGCAGCCGACGTTGGAGCCTTCACCTTTCCGCAACAGGGGTTTACCCCTAAATATTAGACAACAAAGAAGAAGGAGGGATGTGACCCTTCAATGGAGGGATAGCTGTGGCAATATGGTACTACAGTAGTGGGTTAAATGTATTGAAGTACAATGATTTTGCATTTTAGTCAGTAATTCTGCAATCTTTCCCTTTTTACTTTGTTTGTGCTGCAGATTCAGCAAATTTGTCATATGTACTGGTCAAGGGCATTTCAGCATTGCTATTTTTAAATAAAACTGAGCAGGTAAGAATATTAAAAGGGAAACTGTAACTAGGTTGTATTGATTTGTAGGATTTTTATACTTCAAATAGAAATTAATGAATGTACTGAGGATGTGATAAGGAAATATTGACAGTCCCCAAAAAGCTGATTTTCTTCTGTGCCTGTGTAATGTTTAGCTAGTTTATCCATTTATAGCAGGGAAACCTTATTATTTTTTTGTTTAAACGGACCTTATATTTTTACAAAACTGACCTATATTAAACATGACAGATTTTCACCTGAATAATTAGTCCACATAACATACTTCATCCAAAGTGAAAAGTCAGTACTGTATTTGAAAACATAAAAATTCTCCTTTAACATAAAATATTAACACAGATACATTCAATCACAGTCATGACAAAACCAAACTAGTTTGTTCTATTGTTGTGTTTGTGAGCACAAAATAATTTGAATAAAACAGAGGAGGCCTTTTAGGATTGGGAATGAGGTATGGAAAAAAGTATGGTCAATGATTTTTTTTTTATATTAGTGTCAATAGATACAGTATTCAAAATAATGTCCTTGGAGGTGTTTGTTCCAAAGACAGATTTTGTTGTGTCCCTTTATAGGCATATGTAATACCAACATTTGACATTATGCAATTAGAAGCACCTATTTTATGAAGTTATGTTGCTGTACGAGCTGTATTTGCATATTTAAAGAAAAAGGAGCACTAATAAACTATTGTGTATCTTCCTAAATGAAAATCAACCTCTGAAGCAGAGACAAATAGATGCTCAAAATTAAGAATATAATATTACTTTTATTTCTACATATAAAACATAGAATTAAAATCTCAACATAAAAACGTTGAACTCATCCATCTAAAAAAAAAGGACATCATACAGTATTGGCAATATTATAGACAACTCTTGTAGTACAGAAAGTTAATTATTAAACCAGGGAGAGAGATGATACTACTTTTAGGCATCCAAAAAAGGCAAATATGTCCAATCTATGTACTGCATCATATGTTGCATATATACATGTATAATTTGTAATATATACATATATATATATATATATATATATATATATATATATATATATATATAAATATATATATACATTAGATATAAAAAGTCTACACACCCCTGTTAAAATGTCAAGTTTCTGTGCTGTAAACAAATGAGACAAAGATAAATCATTTCATAACTTTTTTCACCTTTAATGTGACCTATAAACTGTACAACTCAATTGAAAAACAAACTAAAATATTTTAGGTAGAGGGAAGAAAAAATATAAAAATAAAATAATATGGTTGCATAAGTATGCACACCCTTAAACTAATACTTTGTTGAAGCACCATTTGATTTTATTACCGCACTCAGTCTTTTTGGGTATGAGTGTATCAGCATGGCACATTTTGACTTGGCAAGATTTGCCCACTCTTCTTTGCAAAAACACTCCAAATCTGTCAGATTGCGAGGGCATCTCCTGTGCACAGCCCTCTTCAGATCATCCCACAGATTTTCAATCGGATTCAGGTCTGGGTTCTGGCTTGGCCATTCCAAAACTGTAATCTTCTTCTGGTGAAGCCATTCCTTTGTTGATTTGGATGTATGTTTTAGGTCGTTGTCATACTGAAAGATGAAGTTCCTCTTCAAGTTCTCTAGCAAAAGCCTGAAGGTTTTGTGCCAATATTGACTGGTATTTGGAACTGTTCATAATTCCCTCTATCTTAACTAAGGCCCCAGTTCCAGCTGAAGAAAAACAGCCCCAAAGCATGATGCTGCCACCACCATGCTTCACTGTGGGTATGGTGTTCTTTTGGTGATGTGCAGTGTTGTTTTTGCACCAAACATATCTTTTGGAATTATGCCCAAAAAGTTCAACCTTGGTTTCATCAGACCATAACACCTTTTCCCACATGCTTTTGGGAGACTTCAGAAGCGTTTTTGCAAAATGTAGCCTGGCTTGGATGTTTTTCTTTGTAAGAAAAGGCTTTCGTCTTGCCACTCTACCCCATAGCCCAGACATATGAAGAATACAGGAGATTGTTGTCAGATGTACCACACAGTCAGTACTTGCCAGATATTCCTGCAGCTCCTTTAATGTTGCTGTAGGCCTCTTGGTAGCCTCCCAGACCACTTTTCTTCTCGTCTTCTCATCAATTTTGGAGGGAGCTCCAGTTCTTGGTAATGTCACTGTTGTGCCATATTTTCTCCACTTGATGATGACTGTCCTCACTGTGTTCCATGGTATATCTAATGCCTTGGAAATTATTTTGTACCCTTCTCCTGACTGATACTTTTTAACAATGATATCCCTCTGATGCTTTTGAAGCTCTTTGTGGACCATGGCTTTTGCTGTGGGATGCAACTAAGAAAATTTCAGGAAAGATCAACTAAAGCAGCTGAACTTTATTTAGGGGTTAATCAGAGGCACTATAAATGATGGCAGGTGTATGCTGACTCCTATTTAACACGATTTGGAATGTGATTGCTTAATTCTAAACACAGCTACATCCCCAGTTATAAGAGGGTGTGCAGACTTATGCAACCACATTATTTTCCTTTTTTTTTCCATCCTCCACCTAAAAGATTTCAGTTTGTTTTTCAATTGAGTTGTACAGTTTATAGGTCACATTAAAGGTGGAAAAAGTTCTGAAATTATTAATCTTTTTCTAATTTTTTTACAGCACAGAAACCTGACATTTTAACATGGGTGTGTAGACTTTTTATATCCACTGTATGTGTGTGTATATATAGATCACACACATATTTATATATATATGTGTGTATATGAGTGATTCTTGGTTTGTGTAAAATCCAACCCGGTGCTTTGCTTAAAAGTTGTTTAATACAGTGGGCATATGCTTTAAGGGAGCAATGTATAAAGTTGCTATTTTTGGATTAAAAGAGTGAGGTACCGTATTTTTCGCCATATAAGACGCACCGGCAGATAAGACGCACCTAGTTTTTAGAGGAGGAAAACAAGAAAAAAAAAATCTGAATCAAACACAAATACACTCAAACACAAATACACTTTACACACAGATACACACCTACATTACACACAAATATATATATATATATATATATATATATATATATATAGAGATACACATACATACATATACATACACACATAAATATACATACACATACATACATATATACACACACATACACACACACACATACATACACACACACACACACATACACATACATACACACACACACACACATACACATACATATCCATATACTGCAGCATTTGGGAGCCATTGACCCTCCCTGACCCTCCTGATCCTCCCTGACCCTCCTGATCCTCCCTGACCCTCCTGATCCTCCCTGACCCCCCTGATCCTCACCTTTATAGAGACACATACATACATATACATACACACATAAATATACATACACATACATACATATATACACACACACATACACACACACACACACACACACACACACATACATACATACATACACACATACATACACACACACATCCATATACTGCAGCATTTGGGAGCCCTTGACCCTCCCTGACCCTCCTGATCCTCCTGATCCTCACCTTCCTTCTGATCTCTGCCATCTTGATTTCACCCCAGCGCTTCCTACCAGCTTCCTACTGCAGCGTTGCGTGTGTGACGTCACTAGGACGCACCGGCCGACGCGATGCTGGTAGGAAGCGCTGGGGTGAAATCAAGAGGACAGAGGCAGTCTGAAAAGTTATATTCGCCGTATAAGACGCACCAACTTTCCTCCCCCAGTTTTGGGGAAGAAAAAGTGCGTCTTATACGGCGAAAAATACGGTACATTGTATTCTTATTTGCATGTCCCGCCTTTTAGACATGCAAATGGGCTTATTAATGTATTATTCGTTTTATATATATATATATATATATATATATATATATATATATATAT
The DNA here is from genome assembly GCA_027410445.1 of Discoglossus pictus. Lineage (NCBI taxonomy): Eukaryota > Metazoa > Chordata > Amphibia > Anura > Alytidae > Discoglossus > Discoglossus pictus. Next base: position 91,070,578 of record CM050165.1, read on the forward strand.
ATATATATATATATATATGCACAGGTGAAGCACCTTGAATTGTAGGAGGGACACACTCACTCAGTATAGATGTATGCTTTTGGTGGTGGGAGTGTCATGGTCTGGGCCTACATGAATGCTGCCAGCACTGTGGAGCTACAGTTCATTGAGGGAACCATGAATGCCAACATGAACTGTGACATACTGAAGCAGAGCATGATCCCCTTCCTTTGGAGACTGGGCCGCAGGGCAGTATTCCAACATGATAACGACCCAAACACACCTCCAACACGACCACTGCCTTGCTAAAGAAGCTGAAGGTAAATGTGATGGATTGTTCAAGCATGTAACCCAGTTGTGGCTGGTGAACTTTCAAGTTGGAGGGGCGGCAGGGCGAAACATAGCCCCTCCCCTTTTTTCAAACCACACCCTTTTTATAACTCCTCCCCTGATGTCATAATGACCTTTATAAGCCCCGCCAAATGACCTTATACTTGTAAAGCCCATTGAAATACATGATCAGCAATGCAGCAATGTCAAGAAGTAAAGTAACAATGTGTTAAATTCATTGGTATACAATATAGATTGAAAAAACTCATGTGACAAGACTACAGCAATATCATAATTGCACCTATACGCATTAACAGAAAAATTAAAGCAGTGACACTTACCATTAGTCGGCTCTTCTTCTCAGGTTATTGACGTTCAGTAAGTTGATCAACGAGTACAAACAAATCTGCAGCCACATAGGGTTTGCACCTGGGGTTGAAAGAAAACAAGCAAATCAATCAGACCATTCAAGAACAAAACCATACCTTAAAAACCTTAAAAGACCAAGTGGAACCATATAGACCCCAAACATACCTTAGAAGACCAAGTGTGACCATATAGGCCCCAAACATACCTTAGAAGACCAAGTGTGACCAATCTAGGCCCCAAACATACCTTAGAAGACCAAGTGTGACCATATAGGCCCCAAACATACCTTAGCAGACCAAGTGGAACCATATAGGCTCCAAACATACCTTAGAAGACCAAGTGGAACCATATAGGCCCCAAACATACCTTAGAAGACCAAGTGTGACCATATAGGCCCCAAACATACCTTAGAAGACCAAGTGTGACCATATAGGCCCCAAACATACCTTAGAAGACCAAGTGGAACCATATAGGCCCCAAACATACCTTAGAAGACCAAGTGGAACCATATAAGCCCCAAACATACCTTAGAAGACCAATCAGGACTGTATAGGCCCAAACCAGTGGATCTTGGGATTGAAGAAAACAACAACATTTCACTTCTGTTTAGACAACACAATAATCAATGTCAAACAAACACGTTGAATTAGCATATGGATAACCATATGAGCAGTAACGCCACGCCAAGGCTTCAACAATTGTTACTGACCATTCACACACCTTTCATAGCTCCTTCCATATGCACACCCATACACCATTCATACTTTACTTACCACTAGTTATTTTTGGTAGTTCGGTGGTGCCATTTCTGAGAACTTTACTTACCCCAATTCCTTCAAACCAATGCATTCAACCGCTCCAGGGCCATGGTGCTTCTTAAATACCTTTTTATCCTCTTCAATGTGGAGAAGCATCTTTCTGATTCTGCAGTAGTCTTCGGTGTTGTAAGTGGTATTCCTTATAGCTTCCCTGTCTCTGTGAAATCATTATGCAGATTAAATTGATGGTAACGTTGGTGTAGAGCAACAGCACTCGTACCGACATGAAATTCTGGCTTCCCGTACAGAAGTGACAGCTACCCTTGGAAGTGCCACCAATTCCTTCAAACCAATGCATTCAACTGCTCCAGGGCCATGGTGCTTCTTAAATACCTTTTTATCCTCTTCAATGTGGAGAAGCATCTTTCTGATTCTGCAGTAGTTTTCGGTGTTGTAAGGAGGATTCCTTATAGCTTCACTGTCTCTGTGAAATCATTATGCAGATTAAATTGATGGTAAAGTTGGTGCAGAGCAACAGCACTCGTACAGACATGAAATTCTGGCTTCCCGTACAGAAGTGACAGCTACCCTTGGAAGTGCCTCCAATTCCTTCAAACCACGCCAAGGCTTCAACAATTGTTACTGACCATGCACACACCTTTCATAGCTCCTTCCATATGCACACCCACACACCGTTCATACTTTACTTACCACTAGTTATGTTTGGTAGTGAGGTGGTGCTGCTTAACGCAGTTTATCTTTGCACACCCTGGGGGTATGCATTCTTCTTTGCTTCAATCACTTGTATTTAAATTTTGCACGGCGATCTTTCAAAGAACAAAACTTCTCAATGGTTTTTTCATTGAAGTCTGGGATCTCGGAAATCAGTTGCTTTTCCATTGAGAGCATCGCCAATGCATTCAACCGCTCCAGGGACATGGTGCTTCTTAAAAAGGTTTTTATCCTCTTCAATGTGGAGAAGCATCTTTCTGATTCTGCAGTGGTCATCGGTGTTGTAATCAGGATTCTTAATAATTTCACTGTCTCTGTGAAATCTTTCTTCAGATTAAATAGATGTAAAAGTTTGTGCGGAGCAACAGCACTTGTACAAGCATGAAAATCTGTCTTCCCATACAGAAGTGACAGCTCAGTGCGTAAATGTTCCTTCTTCAGTATTGGATATGCTTGCACGGTGTCTTCCAGAGCTTGGGTTGGAAAGCAAGTGTCATGGGTTGTATACAAGTCACTTTGAACAAGTTTGGCACTGACTACGTGATTTGAAAATGAAAAACATTCTTTTGCATGAACCACCACTATGTCACATAACTCTCTTGAAGCTTGAGATCTTCGTACTCCGTCTGTGGAATGTTACATCGCTAGGCAAACTTGCTTCTATCTCGTCAACAGAATTATGGATTTTCTGGATGCTGCTGACAAAGTCTTCTGTGACTTTGTGGATATAAACAGTATCCGTGTCTCGCTTCTGAAGCTGACTATAGAGGATGTCAACATGTGGCATTATTAAATGAAATAATTTAAGGAAGTAAAGGAACTCCCTGTCTTCCAGCAATCCAATGAAACCTGCGGCTTCAAGTATAGATGTTTGATCAAAGTTTAGACATGCTTCAATTGTCTGGAAACACTCAAGTAGCGCATCTCTATTCTCGTAGATGACGTTCACGGTCCTAACGTTGAAGTTCCATTGTGTCGGTGCACCTCTTGGAAGTCTTCTACCAACTACCTCATCCAGAACTCCAGTCCTTTTTGGAGGGTGTTAAAAAAAAGATGGTATGCCGCCTATGTTGGAAAAAAAAACTCGAACTCTTCCAATCCTTGAAACTGCTTTCTCCATTATTAGGTTCAGTTGGTGAGCATAGCAATGGACGTAGTGTGCGTTCGGGTACATGTCTTTTATTTTTCTTTGAACTCCTCCTTGATCTCCACGCATCACACTGGCACCATCGTAGCTTTGAGCTATGAGTTTTATCTTGTCTTCTGGCTCTGGGAGAACAGTATTCAGACTTTCCAGCACAACAGCAGCAATCGAGTCTGCATCCGTTGCTTTCAGTTCCGTGAAGCCATCAAATCTTTCCACCACTTGATGCTTCTTGTCAATGTAGCGATAGACTACAACGCACTGTGTCCTAGCGGAAATATCGGTTGTTTCATCCACTTGGATTGCCACAAACTGGGCTTCCTTAAGCTCTTGGTGAATCACTTCCTTAATGACTTCCAGCATGCAGTCCAGTAGTTCATTCTGGACGGTTTTGGACGTGCCCTTAAACACAGTTGCAGTATTCAAATGCTGTTCCATTGCACTATCGATACTGCCAACCAAATCCACAAGGCCACGAAACACTCCTGGATTTAGCAATGTTTCACTTTCGTCGTGTCCTCTTAATGCCAGTTCAAAAGCGCCACAAAAGCAAACACAATCAATTATCTTCGAAAGGATGTACCGGTTCTTAGCCACTTCTTCATTGTGTTTTTGAATACTGACTTGGTATCCTTTGTCCAGTTGAACTGCAATGTTCGCCTGTCCAAGCATCTCAAACTTGATCCTGTTATCCAAGTGAGCTTTAGAACTTTTGTGTTTCGCCAATTAATCAGCTAGATGTTTGACGTCAGTCACTCCAGTTTTGGTCCAAGCAGCGTCACCACCAAAAAGGATGCATGGGAAACAATATAAGGACTTCCTAGAAACGCTTCCACAAAGCCAGTTGTTCTTCTTGTACCATTCAGTATTAAAAGTACGGATATATTGCTTCCCTCTATCTCTTGCGATTTGCTGCAGATTTATCTCTGGTTGGTCAGGTCCTAACTGTTTTACTTCCACCTTCTCCTCATAGGTTAGGGTGCCGAAAGGCTTCACAAGTAGAGAGTCAATAGTATTCATTTCTGATACCAATAGAAGAATTAGATCACGTTATATTAATTTATATTATGTCACAAAATTACTTTAAAATAACAGTGTGTTGAATTCATTGGTATACATTACAGTTTGCAAGACTACATCAACATCAAATTTGCACCTAAACGCATGGACAGAAAATTAAAAGCAATGATACTCACCAACAGTTGACTCTCCTTCTCGGGGTATTTACGTTCAGTAAGTCAAGCAACGAGTCCAAACAAATCTGCTTCCACAGATAGTTTGCACCTGGGGGGTGATAGAAAACAAAAACAAAAATTAGAACGTTCAAGACCCAAACCGTAACTTTTAAAACCTTAAAAGACCAAGTGTGACCATATAGGCCCCAACCGCACCTTAAAAACATTAAATAACCAAGTGTGACCATATAGGCCCCAACCGCACCTTAAAAACCTTAAAAGACCAAGTGTGACCATATAGGCCCCAACCGCAAATTAAAAACCTTAAATAACCAAGTGTGACCAAATAGGCCCCAACCGCACATTAAAAACCTTAAATAACCAAGTGTGACCATATAGGCCCCAACCGCACCTTAAAAACATTAAATAACTAAGTGTGACCATATAGGCCCCAACCGCACCTTAAAAACATTAAATAACCAAGTGTGACCATATAGGCCCCAAACGCACCTTAAAAACCTTAAATAACCAAGTGTGACCATATAGGCCCCAACCGCACCTTAATAACCTTAAATGACCAAGTGTGACCATATAGGCCCCAACCGCACCTTAAAAACCTTAAATGACGGGGGGGGCGGAGCTGGCGTCTGAGGAATAGGGCTTTTCATTCTGCCCTGGAGCGGTTGCCTGTGCACTGCCTGCACTCGGGGCACTATTGGAGGTTGCCCCTATCCCCCGGGGAGCAACGGGGAGCCTATTAGGCGGCCCAGCAACACGGGAGACCTCAGGCCACGGGACGACGCCTGAGGCCCCAGAGGACTTCGGGGCTCTATTCCCCAGCTCAAAAGAGTGTGCTGGAGCTGATCCCGGTGGCGGCTGGATCCGGCCGGGATCCCAGGGTGACCCCTCTGGCCTGAGTGTGGTCCCTCAACAACGGGGCAGAAAGCCCGCGAAACGCGGCCGCCATCTTGCGGGGCCGCCATCTTGAGCACTCACCCGACGGCTGCAGGTAGGGGGGATCTTCCCCAGAGGGCTGCGACTCCCCAGAGGGGCCCCAGGAGAGAGCCAGACATCCCCAAATGAGGGAGCAGTGCACCCAACACAATTAGTGGTTACTTAGCACTCTCCCCACGTATTAGGCACTGTAGCTGCCATTAAAGAGTCTTGGTGGGGTAGGAAGAGGAAGCTGCTTGAATTTTCCCCAGCTTGCAAGGCACTCAATGCTCTATTTATTGTCACTTCCCCACACAACTCTGAGATCTGGGGTTAAGGCTGTGTGAATCAACTCTTTAAGCTACCTTCTCAGGACTGAGCTCTTGATATAGAGACTTATCTCGTAGCATTGCCAGAGACTGATTTGCATAATATTTGGGAGCACTGTGGGTGTACCTGGTCTCAGAAACTGACGCTATCTTTAGGCACTTTTTATGGAACATTTGTGCATCAAACAAAATATTGTGTCTACCTATATTTGAGTCCTGTGCTTTTACTGCCAGTTGCATAGACTGTGTTAATTTCTTACAACATCAGCGCATGTGCTACCACCGTGTGGACGTTTACAATACTGCAGGTCACCATTGGCCTTATGCGAATAATGCGAGAGTGGAAGTCTCCCGGCCATTCATTGCTGCTTACTGTCTGTACTGATCTATTCTAAGGCTGAGTTCTACTTAACAGGCTCTCGTCAACAAGAGCAGACAGACCACCTGAAGAGGGTACAACTTTTTGTGCCACCCGTCTACCAAAGGACTATTCTCAGTTTCGCCGAATTTTCAAAGGCCTCTCCAGTGCCCTGGCTGGAGACTACACTCTAATTATGGAGTAAGGAGACGAATGGGAAATTGGTCTGGCAGCACAGCTATCACCTACCTCAACTCAACTTTATAATCTGGACAAACTCTACTACTGGGGCCAGCGGACTTTCACTCAGACCACTTGGGGCATAGCTTCCCCCTATTCTATACCTGGCTGATTCCATAACGGACCTTTTGCTGACCCCTACGGCCTGTATTTCAAAATGCCGAAACCCAAAAGAACTGCTTCAGCGAAGGGCATTAGGGAGCACTTTACACCTAAATCTGCCAGATGCTCCCTCCCTGCGGAGTCCGCCTCAGAACACTCGGATGGCTCGGACAGGGAAGGTACTCCTGACGTTCCTAGCCAATATATGGACCTCTCTGCCAGGTCAGTGGCTACTATTGAGCGGCTCCTGGCAAAAGCTATTGATCCTCTAAGACAAGACTTGAAGGACCTGGGGCACCGCACTCAAATCCTGGAGGACGCATCGGATCGGATGGCCGAGGCGCAAGAAAGAGACCGATCCTCTATTGCTCAAAACTCCATTCATATCTCTGACCTCACGGATAAGATAGAGGATCTGGAGAAACGGTCCCGCCGGCACAATGTACGCATCCGTGGTATACCGAGAGCGATACAGGACCTGTCTGGCTACCTGAGGGATACAATCCCCATAATCCTCCCTAATCAGCCCGAAAGTGTGTGGGAGATTGAGCGGGCCCATAGAGCCTTGGGTGGCATGAGGAGCTTGGAGGCCCCCAAGGATGTTATTGTTAGATTTTTAAGGCAGCAGGCCAGAGATCTTCTACTATCGGCCACCAGAAAGCTGCATACCATCAAGGGGCCGGATGACTCAATCCTGCAGTTTTATGCGGACCTCTGCCCGGATACCCTGCATAAGCGGAGACTTATGAAACCGGCTGTTACCATTCTTATTCAGCACAGGATCCAGTACCGTTGGAACTTTCCGTTTGCTCTGACTTTCACCTATCATGGCAAGACTTATACCACCCGCTTTCTGGAAGACTGCCTAGATGTATTGCAGAGATTACAGCTATGCCCGGAGCCCACGACAGCAGCAAATGAAGAGCATCTTGTTTCACCTATCCCTAAGAGGCAGCAGACCTCAAAGCCATCACAAGTTCATGGCAAACAAGTCCCTATCTTGGAGGGGCCCAGTGGCTTTCGGGACTATATAGGCGATCTGCAAGACAAGCGCTTGGTATCCTCAGCAGATTCTGGACTCTCGGCCACTTCAAAGTTGGGCCCGCGACCTGAGAGGCCTCCTACCTAGCTGGACTTTGATAATATTTTGCTGAGTATTTGATGTTCACTTTTCATTGTGTGTATTCCAGATAGAATGTTGATAGCATAGTTCGCACTATTGCCATTTAGAATTAATATAGTTTGCCAGACTAGTTTCCCACATTACGTGGATTTGTCTTTTACTTTATTTACTATATATAGAGATAGAAGGGTTTGTGTAGTCGAATGTTTTATACTTATCCTGCTATATTCTTGAAATTACAGCTTGAAGTTTAGTTGTACTGTAAACTTGTTGTTTTCCTGCTCTGTTTTTTTTTATTTATTTATTTATTTATTTATTTTCTTTTTCTTATTTTTGTGTTTCTTGTTTCTGTTCTATTATTGGCTTGTTTGCTTTATCCCGGATTTATCTACCTCTCCGATATTAACCTGCCTTTCTCCCTTTCCATTGCTCTCAGCCCTCTTGATAAAAGAGAGATTTCTCCGCCGCCAACAGCATACCCGCTGGGACTTCTGTCTGCTCTCCGGGCTCCTCCACTCCTCGCCATTCACGTGCTCAGCTATTAGGTAAGGTTGCATACACCTACACTCCCGATTTTTAATGGCTACTTCTAAATACACCATAGTGACCCACAATGTGAAGGGCTTCAATTCCCCCTTTAAAAGGAGGAAGGCCTTTGCATTCTACAAAAAATATACTCCCTCGGTCATTTTCATGCAGGAGACCCATTTTTCCCTTGGCAACAAACCTAAATTCCTACATAAGGATTACCCTATCTATTATCTAGCCTCTCTCCCCACTAAGAGAGCTGGCTGTGCAATTTTGCTGCATAGGACCTTTCCCTTCCAGGTAGAATCCACTCGGGTAGACGGGGATGGCAATTACGTTATGGCAACTGGGACTATAAGAGGGGAAAGAATGACGCTGCTATCTCTGTATTCTCCTACGAACTCCCCCTACTCTGTTCTCATAGACCTGTTGAAAAAACTAGAGGCTCAGGATTTGGGGAAATTGATTATTGGGGGGGACCTTAACCTGTCCTTAGACCCGACACTTGACAGATCTGGAAAACCGACCAACAGATTTCCCAACAAGACTAATCAGATTAAGTCCTTACTAAATGGTTTGGGGTTAGTTGATGCCTGGCGGGGTAAGCACCCGGACAAGAGAGAGTACACTTTCTACTCCCAGACTCACCTGACATACTCTAGGATTGACGCTCTACTTATCACTTCCTCATTGTACGACTCTACCATAAACTCTGAGATAGTCCCTTGCCCCTGGTCAGACCATGCTCTGGTACTAGTTCAGCTGGATCTGGGCCCTAATCCTCGACTTCCCTATAAATGGGTTCTGAACGAATTCCTTCTGTCTAATCCGAGTAGTGTGGATTCCATATCCAAGGACATACAGCTGTTTTTTGAGACTAATGACACCCCCGAAACTGGGGCTGGATGGCTTTGGGCCGCCCATAAGGCTTTTGTTAGAGGAACTTGCATTAAGCTGTCCTCTATACATAAGAAACTTCTTAGGCAGAAGGAGACAGAGCTTTCTACCTCATTAAAGAGGTTAGAGGAGAAAAACCAACAGTGTCCCTCTCTTCAGGGGCGTAAATTAATTGACCAGACTAGGCTTGAGCTGGACGCTATTTTGTCCCATCAAACTGAACGGGCTATGAGAAAAATGAAGCACCTCTATTACTGGAAGGAAAACAAACCTGACTCCCTTTTGGCTAAAAGACTAAACAATAAATTCTCCCAACCCAGAACCACCCAAATTAGGATACCTGGCGGTCAAATCTCCTACAGTCCCAATGATATCCAAAAAACGTTTCAAAATTATTACCAAAAAATATACTCCTCGCAAACCCACTGCAGTGGATCAGATATAGACTCCTTTCTAAATTTATGCGACCTCCCTAAAATACCGGATTATCAACTGGATGAATTGAACTTAGAAATAACACAGGAGGAGGTTAAACTTACCATCCAGAATCTTAAGTTGGGCAAATCCCCGGGCCCGGATGGCTTTACTAACTTGTATTATAAAAAATTTGAACCTCTTCTTACCCCCCACATGACATCTCTTTTTAATGCCATATTAAACGGAGAGCCTATGCCCCCGGAGTTAAACCGGGCTGACTTGGTGATTTTCCCAAAAGATGGCAGGGACCCTTTAGAGGTGAAACATTATCGCCCTATATCCCTAATCAATGGGGATGTCAAAATCTTGGCGAAAATTATGGCCACCCGCATCTCTAAATTTTTTCCCGATTTGATCCACAAGGACCAAACTGGGTTTGTGCCCTTTAGAGAGGCAGGGGACAATGTTAGGAGGGTCATGAATGCACAGTTCATGGCTCAGAAGTCTAATATACCAGTCTGTCTCTTAGCTTTAGATATAGAGAAAGCTTTTGACACGGTAGAATGGCCATATTTATATAAGATTCTGGACAAATTCGGATTCAAGGGACGCTTTATTAATTTACTTAAGAGATATTATGACTCCCCAGCAGCCAATCTAAAACTCCCAGGAGATCACAAAGTCGACATCCACATTCAAAGAGGGACCAGGCAAGGGTGTCCGCTCTCCCCACTGTTATTTGCTCTTGCTATAGAACCCCTTGCACAAGCGATTAGAGCCAACCCAGTCATCCAGGGGGTACAGGTAGGCCTCCAGCATTTCAAATGCTCTTTATTTGCGGATGACATGCTTTGCACCCTGACCAATCCCCTTTCATCCATACCTGCACTCATGTCCACTGTCCAGGACTTTGGCAAAATCTCGGGTCTCAAGCTGAATGTTGAGAAGACTGAGGCGATGGGGATCAGATTGCCGCAGGGGGAGATTGACACCCTCAAAGCTAATCACCAGTTTATTTGGCCCGCACAGTCTATAAAATACTTAGGTGTTAGACTTACCTCCAAGTTTGGGGATATGTACGGGGCTAATTTTCCTCCCTTGTATAGATCTCTGACATTGGATATGCAGAAATGGAGGAGCTTTAAGAATTCATGGACAGGCCGCATTGCGGCTGTGAAAATGAATATCTTACCTAAATTACTATACTTATTTAGATCCCTTCCTATCCTTCTCTCCCTTAAAGACCTAGACAAATTCCAGAATAGCATTTCCCGGTTCATCTGGGACGATAAACGCCCTCGTATTCCCAGGCAGGTGATGTTTCGCTCCAAGAATAGAGGTGGCCTCGCGACTCCGAATTTAAGACTTTATCTTAAAGCTGCACACTTGGCTCCTTTGCCTAGAGCCCACTCTACGAAACATCATCCATCTTGGGTTTTTATGGAAAATTATCAAATGTCCCCACATAGTTGGGATAAGTTGGTTTGGATGCCTGAGGACTCTGCCCCTTTCATAACTCATCAAAACCCCATGATCTCCTAGACGCTCCAGGCCTGGAGATGGGCTAGATCTAGGCATCGACTTAGCACGGAATTATCACCCCTTCTATCAGTTATGTCTTTCCCACAAATTCTAGCAGATTCAAGTTCTATGTCTAGATTTTGGTGGACCTCCAGACGCCTGGACCGCATAGGGAACTGGTTCGCCAATGACAAACTACTGACCTATGACCAATTTTGCCAACTACAGAACTCTACAATTACTTAAAAATTAGAAGTTGGGTTACCAAGATGGTTAAGGATTCCGGGCCCCCCAGAGCCTCCTGGCTATCAGTTATCTGTAAAAATCTCCCACTTGCCAAGGGTAATCTGAGTTCTTTGTATAACACCTTTCTGGGCACTTCGGGGGGCCAAAAACCCAAGTTTATGCTGCATTGGGAAAAGGATCTGGGGGTGGAGTGGGACTGGGACAAATGGACTGAATCTTTCTCCAATCTTTCAAAAGGATCACTTAATTCGGCTTTATTAGAAACATCAATCAAAGTTTTACATAGGGCCTACTGTACTCCCGATAAAATGCAGAAGTTTAGGCCACAGGAGAGTAACAAATGCTTTAGGGGATGCCAGGATGTGGGGGATCATATTCATGTTTGGTGGGCCTGTCCACGTGCCCAGAATCTCTGGGAACGATTGACCCGTTTAGCCTCCACACTTTTTCATAAAGAAGTAGCTCCTTCAATTGAATCCTGTTTACTGGGGGTCCATATTAAAAACTTGTCGCAATCCCAGAACAAGTTGTTTCAAATAATGGCATTAGCTTCAAAGATTCACATAGCTAGGAGATGGAAGGACATGAATCTAAACTTTCAAGAGGTAATTAAGAAGATCAACTATTTGCTTATTAATGAGAGGCTAACTCATATTGTTTTAGATAGGATGCCCCAATTTCAGATAGTTTGGGACCCTTGGATAACATCCTCCTTTAGCGTTTCCCTAGTATAATGCCTGTATTTGCTTGAAGCGATTCTGAGGAGTGGACTGGAGTGGGGGAGCTTTGGAGACCCTTCAGTGGTGCTGGATGGCGGGAAGGATCTGAGGTAAGAGGGAGAAATAAGCCGGGACTGCTTTGTGGCCGCCATGAGGGGCCAATGATTTTTTTTATTTAGTTTATATATTTTTTTTTCTCTCTTTCTTTTCTGGGGTATGGTATATGATAGTTTAGTTAATATAGATAAGTAATACATTTTATATTGTATACTCCTATCGATTGTGTACTCTAGAAGTTAATAGGCTCATTTTGCCTTGTAATTTTTATATGGTTGGAAAAACCAGACTAGACATTAGAAAATTTTCTCACTAAAAATTAAAAAAACCAAGAAGGTTTAGTCAGTTAAATGCTGCAAAATGATAATTTTATGTTTAGAGGACTTGATAAAACTGACATTTATGACTGTTAAGAATGTTTTATTTATGTATGGATTTTGCATACCTTCTAATAAAAGAATATTTATTCAAAAACCTTAAATGACCAAGTGTGACCAAATAGGCCCCAACCGCACCTTAAAAACCTTAAAAGACCAAGTGTGACCATATAGGCCCCAACCGCACCTTAAAAACCTTAAATGACCAAGTGTGACCATATAGGCCACAACTGCACCTTAAAAACCTTAAATGACCAAGTGTGACCATATAGGCCCCAACCGCACCTTAAAAACCTTAAATGACCAAGTGTGACCATATAGGCCCCAACCGCACCTTAAAAACCTTAAATGACCAAGTGTGACCAAATAGGCCCCAACCGCACCTTACCATATAGTCCCCAACCGCACCTTAAAAACATTAAATAACCAAGTGTGACCATATAGGCCCCAACCGCACCTTAAAAACATTAAATAACCAAGTGTGACCATATAGGCCCCAACCGCACCTTAAAAGCATTAAATAACCAAGTGTGACCATATAAGCACCAACCGCAACTTAAAAACATTAAATAACCAATCGAAACCATATAGGCCCAAAATTATATATATATATATATATATTGAGATATATAATTAATTATATATATATATATATATATATATACATATCAATATATATATATATATATATCTTTATATCAATATATATATATTAATATATATATATATATATCAATATATATATATATATATCAATATATATATATATATCAATCAATATATATATATATATCAATATATATATATATATCAATCAATATATAAATCAATCAATATATAAATATATATATATATATCTCAATATATATATATATATATATATCAATATATCTATCACATATATAGTTGTGAGCGTACGGGCTGTTGCTCACGCTTGCGGGCTCGCGTAGCGAGGGCAGCGGGCCTCAGTTGCTGGGATGGAGCGCCTTTGGCGCTCCATCCCAGCAACTGAGGCCCTTTCCCGCAGCGTACGGCCCGTTGCTCACGCGAGCCGCGGCCCTCAGTTGCTGGAATGGAGCAGCCACCTCCTCCCCACAATGACCCGCGCAGGGCCGCCCAGTCCCCGGTTCGGGTTCACCCCCCGCACAGTGTGAGTTGTTGCCAGTTGCTGACATGGAGCGCCCGAGCACACACAGGCCTGCCCGGGCTGGACAGGTGAGTGGAGCCTGATAGGGGTTCTCTGTGGTGTCTCTATACCCCCATGTTCAGAGGCCTGTCCCAGCCAGCTTACCGGCTGGGACTGCTCCCATTTCGGCGCTGCCGCTGTGTGTCGGCGAGTCACACTCCCACAATGCAGCCGGAGAGCAGGCAGGCATGGAGGCGCTCAGGAGCACAGCGAGCCACGGACATACACGGGACTCCCCCGAGCACACACAGGCCTGCCCCCCGGACTGGACAGGTGAGTAGAGCCTGATAGGGCTTCATGTGGGGTGAGAGGGCACATGATAGGGCCTGGGACCACAAGAGTGAGCTCCATATAGGTGTGGGAGAAAACTATATGTGTATATGTATATATATGTGTATATATATATATATATATATATATATATATATATATATATATATATATATATACTGTGTGTTTTTTCAATATATATATATATAACACACAGTATATAAATATATATATATATATATATATATATATATTAAAAGAAAAAAACATATATATATATATATTAAAAAAAACACACAGAGTATATATATATATATATATATATATATATATATATTAAAAAAACACACAGTGTATGTATGTATATATATATATATATATATATATAAAGAAACACAGTATATGTATATATATATATATATATATATATATATATATATATACTGTGTGTTTCTTTATATATATATATATATATATATATATATATATATATATATACACTGTGTGTTTTTTTAATATATATATATATATATATATATATATATATACTCTGTGTGTTTTTTTTAATATATATATATATGTTTTTTTTTTTTTTAATATATATATATATATACTGTGTGTTATATATATATATTAAGAAAACACACAGTATATATATATATATATATATATATATATATATATAAACACACAGTATATGTGTGTATATATATATATATATATATATACATATATATATATATATATATACTGTGTGTTTTTTTAATATATATATATAGCGTATATATAGTGTGTGTGTGTATATATATATATATATATATATATATATATATATATATATACTGTGTGTGTATATAGTGTGTGTGTGTGTGTATATAGTGTGTGTGTACAGATATACAGTCAGTGCATACACCTATATGTGCATGTATAACATATATTGCACGGCACATTACAGTCAGTCATTGTATATGTGCCTCATCTCCATCTTATTGTGTGTATGTGTGTATATATATAATGTGTGTGTATATTGTGTGTGTATACACACATTATATATACACACACATTATATAAATATATATATATATATATATATATATATACACACAATATATTGTGTGTGTGTATGTGTGTATATATAATGTGTGTGTATATAATGTGTGTGTGTATATAATGTGTTTGTGTGTGTATATATGTGTATTGTGTGTGTGTGTATATATAATGTGTGTGTGTGTGTATATAATGTGTGTGTGTGTGTATATATGTGTATTGTGTGTATATAATGTGTGTGTGTGTATATATGTGTATATAATGTGTGTGTGTGTATATATGTGTATTGTGTGTATATAATGTGTGTGTGTGTATATATGTGTATATAATGTGTGTGTGTGTGTATATATGTGTATTGTGTGTGTGTGTATGTGTATATAATGTGTGTGTGTATATAATGTGTGTGTGTGTATATATGTGTATTGTGTGTATGTGTGTATATTGTGTGTGTGTGTATGTGTATATAATGTGTGTGTGTGTGTGTGTGTGTATATATATTTAATGTGTGTGTATATAATGTGTGTGTGTGTATCACATATATAGTTGTGAGCATGCGAGCCCGTTCGAGCCATTGCTCACGCTTGCCGGACCCCGAACAAAACGAAAACGATGCTACAACACACTAAACACGCAAAACACCCCAAGAAACACGCAAAACACCACAAAACACCTACGGATATTCCGCTACAGACGCATAACACACATTACCCGCCATTTTAGAACAATGCGGAAGTACACGAGTACGCTAACAGTTTGGGTTTCGCGCACGCACACTATTACACTGCACACATTCAGCACGCTTACACAGCAGCTCCACACCACTAATGCTGCAGCAACATCAAAACACATTGACAGCTCATCAACACAATGCTTCAAAATAGGTAAAGTATATTACTTTATTAATCTATTAGTTATTTTATTAGTATACACCAAACAGCATTAGCTCACTTACAATTTCATTGCCGTCATTTTTTGACGGGCAATTCGCTAGTCAATCAATATATCTATCAATATATATATATATATATATATATATATATATATATATATTTATATTTATTTATATATACACACACACACACATAAAGCAATATACATAAAACAAAAAAATATATTAATTGATATTTATTAATTGATTAATTTATGTACTTTATTAATTATTTGATTATTGCTCATGTATTTGTATTAGACATTATTTATTATACATATTACAGTGCTATTTATTTGCTATACATGTTACAGGATATTATCCTGTAACATGTATATCACATAAATAGTCCTGTAATATGTGTATAATACATACAGGGTCACACAAGTTCACACTAACCTTTTTTGCCCTTACAGGCTTCCATACCTGCTTTGCTAATTTTTTAAAGACTCTGATTGGTTGAAATCAATGTCAATCAGAAAATTTCAGCCAATCAGAGTCCTTCAAAAATAGTATAAAAGGCAGAGCGTGGGAAAAAAATCAATTAGTCGCGGGGGAGCTCCTTGTAGGAGGAGCTCCGTTAGATTGTTGTGGTTTTTTTTTTAGAGGGTCGTTTTTTTTTAGGTGGAGGCCTCTTGCAATGGGCCAGAATGGATGGACAATGGCTTCAATCAAGATGAGGAGGACAAGGGCTTCTATCAAGATGGAATGACATGGGCTTCAATCAAAATTGATTAGAATACCCGACTATCCAGGGCAGAAGGCCACCGCTGGAGGGGTCAATTTGACAGGCAATTATGTGCTGTTGTTTACTTTATTATTGTTTTTTTTTCCCCTTCCCTTATTTTTATTTTCTCTTTAAAAGTGACAGGCAATTTATTATTTTTATTTTAACTGCAAGCAATGTTAAAGATACATTGCCTGTTACTTCTAAAAATGGAATAAAAATAGGGGGGGGGGGTGTTTTGTGTTTAACTGTAGTGTTAACATAGGCAGGTAGGTTGGTAGTTAGGTCAGGGTGGGGTCAGGTGTGGTCACTGGGTCAAGGGGGTAGGTAAGTTGGTAGTTGGGTCAGGGTGGGGTCAGGTGTGGTCACTGGGTCAGGGGGGTAGGTCGGTTGGTACTAGGTAGTTGGGTCAGGGTGTGGTCACTGGGTCAGGGGGATAGGTAGGTGGGTTGGTAGTTAGGTAGGTTGGGGTTGGGGTTGGCAAAGCCCTGATGTGCCTACAAGGGGGGTAATCGGGGGTTGGCATAGGCCGGGGCCCCATGGGGGTGGCACAGGCCCCATGGGGGTGATCGGGGTAATCGGGCGGTGGTGAAGGCCACATGGAGGTGATCGGGGGTGGCACAGGCCCCATGGGGGTGATCCGATCACCCCCATGGGGCCTGTGCCACCCCATGATCACCCCGATCACCCCCATGTGGCTTATGCCAACGCCCGATTACCCCGATCACCGTGATCAGGGTAATCGGGAGGTGGCATAGGCCACATGGGGGTGATCGGGGTGATCATGGGGTGGCACATGCCCCATGGGGGTGATCGGGGGTGGCACAGGTCTTGGGCCTACTGGCACTGCGGGGGTGATTGGGGGTTGCCCAGGCATTGCAGGCCTAGGTGGTAGGTAAGTTGGTGGGTGGGTGGGTGGCCGGCAGGCATAGTGGGGTAACTGGGGGACCCTTCCTTTTATTACGGGGACTAGGGGTTTGGCCAGGGCAGTTAGGACTTACTGTTAGGTTGGGCAGATGAGTGAGTATTTTCAGCCAGGGAGGTCTCTCAGTCAGTCTCAGCGGGAGCAGGTCAGGAAACGAAAAGAGGGATGGGACTGGCTTATGGTGGTTTTATTAACAGGGGCTGTTAATCAAAAAGTAAACTCGAGGCTCTATTAGCTGGCGGACGCTCGGAGCTAACGGTCTGGGTGGGTTTAGGTGGTTCTCCTGACAACTGTACAGCCTTCCATCATTGATTGGTCAATGATGGAAGACTGTCAGTCATTGAAATGGATACATTATCACTGCCCATGCATAGCGTCATTGTGCTGGTGGGCGGAATGCATTAACGGTCAGGCCTCATTCATAGAGTCTAAAGGTTACTAGTGTAGTGTAGTGTAATATGATCACACAGCGATGCAGGGAAAGCTACAATGGATACACAGCAGTTAATGTATATACACACAAGGGTAAGGGGTTATCTTAAAGTGACTGTGTCCCAGACTCCCACGGTGCTTCATTTATTACTGTAATAACACTTGAATGCTGATGTACACATTATAATTAATTGTTTTTTGGTTATTACTAATAAATTATTGTGTTTTTTTATTGCAGGGTCACGAAAATATTTGGGGTGGGGCGCTTGCCCCGACGCCCCTATGGACGGGCCGCCACTGATGTAACCAGACCTAAACCCTATTGAGCATCTGTGGGGCATCCATAATTAGTGAAATAATGTCCACCTGTGTGCAATCTAAGAGTCACATGATCTGTCATTACATATATACACCTTTTTTGAAAGGCCCCAGAGGCTGCAACACTTAAGCAAGAGACACCACTAACCAAACACTGCCATGAAGACCAAGGAACTCTCCAAACAAGTAAGGGACAATAATGTTGAGAAGTCAGGGTTAGGTTATAAAAATGTTTCCAAATCTTTGATGATCCCCAGGAGCACCATTAAATCTATCATAACCAAATGGAAAGAACATGGCACAACAGCAAACCTGCCAAGAGACGGCCGCCCACCAAAACTCACGGACCAGCAAGGAGGGCATTAATCAGAGAGGCAGCACAGAGACCTAAGGTAACCCTGGAGGAGCTGGAGAGTTCCAGAGCAGAGACTGGAGTATCTGTACATATGACGATAATAAGCCGTACGCTCCATAGAGTTGGGCTTTATGGCAGAGTGTCCAAAAGAAAGCTATTACTTTCAGCAAGAAACAAAATGGCATGTTTTGAGTTTGCAAAAAGGCATGTGGGAGACTCCCAAAATGTATGGAGGAAGGTGCTCTGGTCATATGAGACTAAAATTTAACTATTCGGCCATCAGAGAAATCTCAATGTCTGGCGCAAACCCAACACATCACATCACCCAAAGAACACCATCCCCACAGT
Source organism: Discoglossus pictus (assembly GCA_027410445.1). Lineage (NCBI taxonomy): Eukaryota > Metazoa > Chordata > Amphibia > Anura > Alytidae > Discoglossus > Discoglossus pictus. Next base: position 91,089,448 of record CM050165.1, read on the forward strand.
GAAACATGATGGTGGCAGCATCATTCTGTGGGGATGTTTTTCAGCACGGGGGACTGGGAAACTGGTCAGAGTTGAGGGAAAGATGGATGGTGCTAAATACAGGGATATTCTTGAGAAAAACCTGTACCACTCTGTGCGTGATTTGAGGCTAGGACGGAGGTTCACCTTCCAACAGGACAATGACCCCAAACACACTGCTAAAGCAACAGTTGGTTGTTTAAAGGGAAACATGTAAATGTGTTGGAATGGCCTAGTCAAAGCCCAGACCTCAATCCAATAAAAAATCTGTGGTCAGACTTAAAGATTGCTGTTCACAAGCGCAAACCATCCAACTTGAAAGAGCTGGGGTAATTTTGCAAGGAGGAATGGGCAAAAGTCCCAGTGGTAAAATATGGCAAGCTCACAGAGACTTATCCAAAGAGACTTGGAAATGTGATTGCCGCAAAAAGGTGGCTCTACAAAGTATTTACTTTAGGGGGGTGAATAGTTATGCACATTGACATTTTCTGTTATTTTGTCCTATTTGTTGTTTGCTTCACAACAAAAAAAAAAATCATCTTCAAAGTTTTGTGCATGTTCTGTAAACTAAATGGTGCAAATCCTCAAACAATCCATGTGATTCCAGGTTGTGAGGCTACAAAACACGAAAAATGCCAAGGGGGTTGGATACTTTTGCAAGGCACTGTATATATATATATATATATATATATATATATATATATATATATATATATATTTATATATATCACATATATAGTTGTCAGCAATACGGGTTGTTGCTAACGCTTGCAGGCTCCCAAGCGAGGTCCGCAGTTGCTGACAAGGAGCGCCAAAGGCGCTCCTTGTGCTGGTGGAGATGAGCGCTGTAGGCTCTCATTCCTACGACCCTGTACGACTTAGGCAGAGAGTGCGGAAGGCGCTCACTGTGCTGGAGGAGATGAGCGCCATAGGCGCTCACCCCTACGACCCCGCACAACTTAGGCAGTGAGCCCCAAAGGCGCTCACTGGGCTGGTGGAGATGGGCGCCATAGGCGCTCATCCCTACGACGTGCGGATCTACACATCGACAAAACACTCAAATACACAATTCAGAATGAGAGACCCGCAGCAGTTTGAAAAGATTTGCATAAAAAAATCACGGCCCGCAACACTTGCAACAAGGAAAGCAAGACTTACACAAAAAAAATACGACCCGCGGCACTTAGAAAAAAATACAAATACTAGGTCCAAAAAATACGAACTTAAAAACAAAAATAACACCACCAAAATTAACAAAAATATAAAAAAAAACAAAAAAAACATCACTCACAGCCACAACGTCTGGGAGTCAGGTTGCAAGACAATTGAACCACAATTTGCAGAGTTTCCACACACAAAAATCGCCAAAGCCAAGCAACAAAAAAAATGGCGGCCGCAAAAAACTAAAACGAGGCTACACGACCAATGAACACGCAAAAACCTGGCAGACACATAAGATTTCTACACAAGACCGTATAAAATACACTATTAGGGAGGATGCTAAATGCTCCACAACCGCCTAACACATAGACAATCGCCGCCATTTCACAATACTAACTTGCAACTAATAGCATTACCAATCCAAAATGCTGAATTAAACACCTAAGCAAACGCCTTGCGCTCGTGCACGCAGCCTACATATCCTACACAGGTTACACGACTATTACACACGCAAAAAAACGCCAGACACATAAGACTTTTACACAAGACCATACAAGGTATAAAATACACTATTAGGGAGGACGCAAAATGTTCCACACTGTGTTACACATAGACAATAGCCGACATTTTACAACACTAACTTGCAACTAATAACATTACCATTACAAAATGCAGAATTACACAGCTCCCCAAACGGTTTGCGCTCGCGCACGCAGCCTACTTATACTACACACTTCACACATTGCTGACACTTACACTCCAGCTCAGCAAGAGTGCAAATATACATTGTATGCTGCAGGAACATCAAAAAAGATTGTTAGCTCTTCAGGATATTGCTTGCTGCATATATTAATTACAAAAAGGTAAAGTATATTAATTTATGATTTATTAATTAATTAATTATCATTAAAAAATACATATAGAGAAAAAAATGGACCAGACGACAGGATCGCAATAAACGCAGAAGGCGTTTGTTTCATATTGATAGCATCCAGAAGCAAGTGTCTCCACTGTGGTTAGTAAATACTTTTTTAAAGTAAATTACATTCAGTCAAATAATGTTTGTTTTTAGTTCAAATAAGTATTAGTAAAAGGAAACATTATATTAAAGCTCCTTGCTGTTTATACTGTTTATACTTTTTTGTTGCTCTTTAAATGAACAGACAGCTTCCATTAGAAGATTAAAACAGTTCTTCAAGCAGACATATTTCCCATACAAAACACAGCACAACTAATGCTAGGAAGAGATGGAGACCTAAATTAATAGAGGTTACAAAGAGAGTGGACTACTGGATTCACAAATGAGAAACCCTGGCAAGAAAAGATTTATTGAACATATTACCCAAAAATGAGGACCTTGTGTATTAAGAATACGTCAAGCAGAGCCAGCAGCAAAACTGCAAGTGGCTGCTTAAATGTAACCGGGAAAGGGCAAACACAGTGCCCGGTAAAACACTCCTCACTCGATCACCCACATGCAGAGCCCCCGAGCCAGGTGGCCCCCCCAAGCCCCCATGCCAAGCAGCCCCACATCCAGAATGAGGAGCACACAACCACTTTCCCAGAACACCCCATCCGGATCTAATAGATCCCCCCTGACCCTGAGTATTCTTAATCCAGACCCCACTCTGTGTCCTCAGCCTGAGCAGTCCCCCATCCAGAGGCAGGAGCCCCCAGCAGACCCCCATCTAGAGCCTGGAGGGACCTTGTATGTTATGAATCTGTTTATGTTCCCCTGGGCAGCCCCTGCAAAACAGCGACAGTGCTATCTAGCGTCCACTTGCAGTTTTGCTGCTGGCACTGAGTGGCGTATTCTTAACACACAAGGTCCAAAAATGCAATTTAAAAAAGCATCTATTATGCATTACAAAAGCCATTTTCTGTATAAAAAACTGCAATAACGTGCTTGAAACTGGGAAGAAATGTACCAATCATACTGCTGCAGGAACTGCTAAAGCTCATGACAATAGTGAGATCACTGCTCATTGGCTGTCATTGACAAGTCCCCTATATAATTATACATTTAGATCAGTTTATTCATTACTGGAACCTTCATCAAAAACATTTTCATATAGAATTGTTCATATGCAATAAATTGCCATTGGTATATCTGCAATAAAGCCCCTATATGTATCAATCAATAAACAATAAATTAAGTTTGTATAAAGGTAACATTTCATTTTTATCTTTTTACTGATTATCAGCCCTATTAAATTCCCCTAATGTGTATAACTGTAGCCCGTAATGTAGCCAGTAAGACTTACTGCTATTAAATTGGCCCCGTAACGTAAGCCAATGCCGATCTGAGGATTTGGAGTGAAAAAAGCGTACGGGACGTGGGATGTGAAACTTTGCGGCCGCAAATCCTTTGTTCTCTCAAGCCCGTAACCGATACGTTTCCAATCATGCTATTAAATTGCAATGATTTAACTTGCCTTCAACTCTGTAATACGCAAATGGAACTAAGAAGCCAATGAGTGCTAGAGAGGACCCTTTAAATGCACATATAGGCACACTACTGTACTTTTATAAACAGGGAAAGTAATGTTACGTCTTAGAATTAATAGCTCAACATTATCAAGCTCTCAAATCGTCCCCAAAAAATACTTTATTTCATGTATGATTTCCATGTTATATCAATCCCGGCAATCAATGTGTTAATACATATAGTGGAACTTGCATGCAACAGAATATCATATGTAAGGCTTTATGGGTTTGACTAATTGATCACTCGCATGCAACGTTCAACAAATGGTTTACGGGTTTGCGTCTCAAGCCCGTAACTCGCAGCATGTTCTAATTTAATAGTTCTCTAGCTCTGTAACTGTCAAATTTCAAGCCTGCAGCCCTTGTGAGCTTACCGATGCTGCTACGGGCTTCAAATTTAATATGGCTGTAAGTGTTTAGGCGTGAGCACTTGCTAGAACACTTTACTGATATCCAGAGCCATTGATAATTTCCTTTCATGTATATACATGTTCCATATAATTGTGCATAGTTTCAAACATGATTGGTCGGTCACTAATTAGACAAGAACCAAATCTGTAGCAATGCAGGAACCTAATTTGTTGCGTGCAATTTATCTTATGATTCAGACTTTAAATATTCATAAGGGCCTCCAGGGGTGTTTAATAGTGATAGAGTATGTTTATAATGAAAACACCCATTTTAATGAATATTGTTTGTTTTTTCAAGTTTATATAGTCAAAAACAATCAATATGATTTTCTAATCATTTAGAAAACTTACATTGTAAGCTTACATTGTAATTCCAGCCTGCCTTTTACACTGGTCATTCAATTAGAAGCTGTTTTAGTCTACCCCACTTGAAGGCCTATAAGTCTTCAGAACCACAATCTACATTAATTTTAAACCTTCATAAATCAATTACAAGTCATTTTTATTAATAACACATAATTTAAAGTATTTCTAAATATTGGCAAAGGTTCTTTTTACAGGTGTGAAATACAGAGGGATTATGGGTCATGTAAAATAAAAACTATGTAGCAGGTGTGTATAGGCAGATCTCCAAAATATCAGTGCCTCTATTATGTGCAGTTTCGCTATATTAGTTCTGCATATTTATGCCATTTATTTAACAAGGTTCACTCAGGATAAGATGCATTGACGTTTCAATTTGTGATGAGTGGGTACATACTGACTATGTTTTCAAGGGTACTCATGGACGCAAATCCTACTGTACTGATTAAGCTTCCATCCATCAGAGTATGTCTCTCTGTGAGCTAAGCAGACAGCTAGTAAAATCCAGAGGCATCCTATTGGTCCATGCACACTTAGGCCTCCATTCTAACCCCCTATATCGCAGATTACACCATGTTTAAAAGGAAAGTGAACTCCCCCTAGCTATGTTAATCACCCATCCCGGGAACATTGCGAGAGAACTGCTACAGGTGACTGTGGCAAGCCAGAGTTGAAAATTGCAGCAAACTTTTCCTCAGATTTTGGCCTGCCAAAAGATTACAGATTACTCTGATAGACTTTTACACCAAAACTCTATTCTAATCAGAAATCAGGGCAGTGCCGTAACATCAAAAATCAGAAAAAAATATTATGGGTACCAAAGACTACTCAACAATGGTTTTAAAACCATTGCTGAGTGCCGCAGCAGCAGTTAAAGAGATAGTATAGCACCAGAAAGCAATAGAAAATGATGAAGGTTCATCATTATTTGACACTTAACGATCCACTAAAAACATCTGTGTGATTAAAATATATGCAGCCTTATTAAATTGCGATTCGGCCAATTGAGTAGGGCTCTATAAAAGCACATAGCATATTTGTTTTACAGAAGTTTTCAGTTAGTGAAGAACTTGCTTTTGGATAGAAGTTCACTAACTAAAAACTTCTGTAAAAAAATATGCTTTGTGCTTATATAGAGCCCTATTCAGTTGGCCGAATCACAATTTAATAAGGCTGATGATATTTTATTATTATGTCAGTTTCATAATGCAACATCAAGGGTAACACACAACCCAGTACTCAAGGGGTTAATACATATCAGGAAACTGCGTGGACAAGGAACAAATGCTCTAATCATGCATTGCCTATATATATAAAATATATATATATATAATTCTCGATTTCTATTAATTCCTAGGGCCTTTTCTCATCCGTTAAGCTTGATTTGGTGTAATATTTTGTGTGAACAAATACTTCCTACAAAATCTCTTGCAGACAAGGCTAGATTTAAGGATGTGCCATAATATTGCAAATGAAAAGATTAAAATAAACGTGTAACATAGGGAAAAATCTCCCGTAGATGATTTTAGGGTATGCCGCAAATTACACCGCTCGATTAGCATGGGGGACATATTTTGTAGCTTCTAGTGCAGGAGCCATCCACTTGGGAACCGACAGTAAACCACTGGCAGTGCTGTGTACCTTAGAAGATGTAATGTGGAGAATAACAGCTTGCTGTCCACCCTCTTCTCACAGTAATACATTCTGAGGGATGGGAAAAGGAGAGAGGTTAATAATGTATAGACTACTTGGAAGTTTTTATGAACCAGGGTCACAGCATCAAAATGTGTTAGGTATGTAATTTTCTCCAGATACTTCAGAGTTTTTTCCTCTGAATAAGACGTCAGTGACGTAGAAACACGTCAGGCTTCAGTGACACTGCGTGCGTCCTTACGCTAGGTGTACACATGCATCGTAGTATGCTGTAGTGTGTGTAGCAGTGTGTCCTGGCGACCCCCTGTCCTACTTACCTTTTAATAGTGCTCTACATATTATTTGTTTGAGACCCGGCATGTTTTGAAAGGACTAAACATCACTGGCACCATATAAACTGCAATACACTCTGCCTCCTGCAACCAAACTTTTTTTTCTCTTTGGTTTCATTAAACATTATAACTCTCAAAGAAAAAAATAGAGTTTATTATTGCAGTGAAAACAAAGTATAAGCATTTAGAGGGAGCATGCAATTTGTATTCCTTTTAATAAGTGAGAACTCGTCCCTATAAGCTCAATTCCTCTTAGAGTTGGTTACCATGTCCACAGAACTAACCTATTAAGGTTAGTTTGTTCTGTGATTGAGCACCTCTATTTTGCTATGCAAATTACCCTTAGGGATTAGTCTCCCTAAGGGTGATAGGGGAATCCAGACGTTGACAGCTTGCTCACTGTGCCTTAGGGAGTTACCATTCAGGTTTCCCTCAATGAACTGTAGCTCCACAGTGCCAACAGCACTCATGCAGGCCCAGACGATGACAATCCAACCACCATGCTTGACTGTAGACAAGACACACACAAAATGTGAGGGGTGTACTCACTTTTGTGAAATAAGGACATGGATTATTGGAACCATGTCCTGTGGTCTGATGAGACCAAGATAAACGTATTTGCTACAGATGGTGTCAAGCGTGTGTGGCGGCAACCAGGTGAGGACTACAAAGACAAGTGTGTCTTGCGTACAGTCAAGAATGGTGGTGGGAGTGTCATGGGCTGAGCCTGCATGAGTGCTGCCAGCACTGGGGAGCTACAGTTCATTGATGGAATCATGAATGACAACATGTACTGTGATATACTGAAGCAGAGCATGATCCCCTCCCTTCGGAGACTGGGCCGCAAAGCAGTAATCCAAGATGATAACGACCCCAAACACACCTCCAAGACGACCACTGCCTTGCTAAAGAAGCTGAAGGTAAAGGTGATGGACTGGCCAAGCATGTCTCCAGACCTAAACCCTATTGAGCATCTGTGGGGCATCCTCAAACGGAAGGTGGGAGAGTGCAAGGTCTCTAACATCCACCAGCTCCGTGATGTCATTATGGAGGAGTGGAAGGGGACTCCAGTGGCAACCTGTGAAGCTCTGGTGAACTCCATGCCCATGAGGGTTAAGGCAGTGCTGGAAAATTATGGTGGCCACACAAAATATTGACACTTAGGGCCCAATTTGGACATTTCCACTTAGGGGAGAACTCACTTTTGTTGTCAACTGTTTAGACATTAATGGCTGTGTGCTGAGTTATTTTGAGGGGACAGCAAATTTACACTGTTATACAGGCTGTACACTTACTACTTTACATTGCAGCAGAGAGTTATCTCTTCAGTGTTGTCACATGAAAAGATATAATAAAATAATTACAAAAATGTGAGGGGTGTACTCACCTTTGTGAGATACTGTATGCATATAAGTGGGCAGTGATGGACGCAGTGTTGGCCAGTCCTTAGAGTGGACATGCATATAAGTAAATAGACAAACATTATTCCCATGGATGAGGTGAGGTTGTTTTATTTTGACATGATCAGACACTTTTGTTTAAATATAAGATGACCCCCCTCCCCTTATCAAACAAATACTAGCAGTGGCAAGTGATCATTCCTCTATGTCTCCTTGCACAATATACATGTGTGACATTTCTAGGATGAATGTAGCTCATAGGAGCTTGGAAGCCAAGAAGTTAAATAAAACTAGATCTGTATATATGCACTGGATTATTAGGGAAATCCCAGATATAATGCATATCTCCTAAGCTCATAAGCAACAAGATTCATAATAAAAGCCATCAGTTAACTTAGAATGCAATACCACAGTGTAAATTCCTCTCATCTCTCTCACTGTCAACAATGACATCATCACCCCCACCTCCCAAGTTGTCTCGGGGTTCTACTGGACCCTGCTATGTCTTTAATCCCTCACATACAATCACTAATTAAATCTTGTCTTCTCCATATAAAAAACATCTCCAGAATTTGTCACTATCTTACACAAGACATAACTAAAATACACTCTCTCATCATCTCTTGACTCGAGTACTGCAGCTCGCTTCTTGCTGGCCTACCCACCACCCGACTATCTCCACTTCACTCCATAATGAATGCCTCTGCTAGACTCATCTTATGTACACAACGTTCAGTGTTGGCATCACCTCTCTGTCAATCACTTCACTGGCTTCCCTTAGTCTCCAGAATAAAATAAAAAATCTTGACCCTAACTTACAAAGCCCTCAGCAACAGCGCAACCCCATACATTTCTGGTCTCATCTCCAAATACTCCCCAACCCGCCCTCTTCGTTCTGCTAATGACCTTCTTCTTTCCACAACTCTTGTCACCTCCTCTCACTCACGTCTTCAGGACTTTTTGTTGCACCTATTCTCTGGAACTCCTTCTCTCGCTCCACCAGATTATCCTCCTGCCTCAAAACATTAAAAACCTCTCTAAAAACACACCTCTTTAAAGAAGCGTATCACCTTCCACACTAACACACTCTCACCTCTCTCTCCCTCCTTTTCCACACACAATACCTTTAGGTTGTAAGTCTACGAGTTTCAATCCCACAAGGTGCTTTGGGGAAAGCACTTTAGACAATATGGATTTGAGACTCAAAGACAGGGCCCTCCTTGCTTTGCTATGTTTAATTTGTATTTATGTCTGTCTTGAACTTATGTACAGCACTACGGAATATGTTGGCGCGTTATAAATAAACGATAATAATAATGTTTGTATATAATTCAGGTACTGCATCTAATACACAGTAATATTATTTTAAGTTAAACATTGGCTTAATTCACACTTAACTTTACAGGTGTAGTAATGTATGAACTTGGGCAATGGGGTTTAAACCTACATTGTTCATTAGATTTTTTTTATATATAGATTTAATGTTATATTAATTTAAGCAATATGAATGTTTCTCCCAAGTATCTATTAAATGGTAATCACTTTAGTTATTGTGTGTAACTGGTATATTATCTGGCCACACAGATTATTTTATTTACTAGCCAATTCAGAAAAGACATACAGCACACATATTTCTGTATGAACAATGGAACTGATTTTGCCAAGTTCCTATTCAACAGAGTAACCCAATTGTAAATCCCATTGGCAGTTCATATAATCCCAGTCTCACCCCAGATTCATTGTATTTTAATGCCTATGTTGCAATACTGCAAGAACATAAGCTTCAATTGCGATAAAGCTGAAACAGACAGCCAAATATGCTAATGTAAAAAGAGGGTGGAGGTCATCATACTTGTTTATCTAGTCTGGTATGTAGAAATATAAGAAGTCTCTCTGGAAAGGTGAGACACGTTGCTTTCACTAATGTCTCAATGGCAACCACACCACTGAACACCTGTGCATGCCTCTACTTAAACACAGTATGTACCTTGAAAGTTGGTTGCAACACAAGGCTATAGATGCACAATAGCTTTCATTCTTTGATTGAAACATTTTGATATTTGAGATTTATTCCCAACTAAATGACCTCATTTTCTGTTTGTCCAAGAATATGGCAGCCAATTGGTGACAAGTGTTTTGGATTTATAAACATAGCATGTCAATGTTTGGGCCGTTAATATTGGGGGGAAAAGTAAACTGTATAAAACACTACAATTAGTAGAATTAATTATATCAAATTAATTACAAAAGTACGTGTTATCATGGCATGTTTAGCATATTCTCTATTGCATATTATGAATTGTTTTCTTAGAATAAAGGAATGAAATAAATAAACATGAAATAAACTGGGTAGCTAATGCAGCAAACAAAGGGCCGTATTCTATTGCCCAATTTGTAAATGTATACACACTTAAAATCACTCTTAATATTGCTACATATTCGGCAAATATTACTTATTGGCACTAATGAATTCTTAAGTCAATAGAATGCATTTATTAAAAAAAACACCCAAAGACAAATTTATGAGTTCAAGGCATTTGCAAGTAGCTAATAGAATAAGGCTAAGTGTTTGTTGGTGTGTCACTTAGATGGTGCAACCTGGGAGGATTTCCTAGTGGCGATGAATGCAGGATGGCCATAGGAGATTTTAGCTTCAGGCTAGCAGAGCATTATATTAGCTATTGCTACATCCTTCATAGTCTCTGATTTGGCAAGCTTTCACACCAGCCATTGTCTACTCTGTTATGTATGAAATCCAAATTCATTCTTCTCACTGTTCACCTTTATACTTACCCAGACACAAAAATGCACATATACAGCCATAAACAATAATACAATGTGAAACTATATAGTGATTTATTAAAATATATTTACAAAACATGCAGTAATGAGTTAGAAGCAGGACTAGATTTCTGAGCTTATAAATCTAGTGTTTCACTTTATAATTTCGGTGTGCGCATGTAATTTATTTTTGTACACAAAATAAACATGCTTGCGTTATACTTGCACTTTCAAGACCTATACAATTTATTCGATGATCTTGGTCATGAACAATTTTCATTACGTATACCTATAAAATACAAGGAAACCTAAGTAATTCCTATTAAAAGGGAACACTGTATCAATAAATGAAAAAGCTACTTCTATTAATATATGGCACATCTAACTGGGAAGCTATCCTCTAGTACAGCGGTTCTCAACCTGTGGGTCGGGACCTGGGGTTGAATGACGATTTGCCAGGGGTCGCCTAAAACCCTCAGAAATCTGTGTTTTTTTTGTCTATTCTAATCGGTAAAACTTGTAATTGTACAATTTTTTCCCACTAGTATTTAGTACTTTCTTACTATAATTGTCATTCGATAGATGTTGGCAGACAATTTAATCATAATGATTACAAATGTTTCCATTCTCGTAAATTTACTATTTTTAACTTTCACAATATATATTACTATATTGTTTTTGTGATTAATCACAACGCTTTAATTATGTTAACTTTGTAAGAATGAAAATACATGCTGCATATCAGATGTTTATATTTCAATTCATAAGAGTAGCAAAATGACAGCGGTGGAGGAGCAAATAAAAAATAATTTTACTGTTAAAAGTCACCACAACTTGGGAAATTTTATCAAAGGGTCGCGGCACTAGAAATGTTGAGAACCGCTGCTCTACTAGGCCCTCTTTCAATTGCAATTTGGCCAATTGAATAGGGCTCTAAATAAGCACATAACATATATTTTGTAAATAAGTTTTTAGTTAGTAAGCATCTATCCAAAAGCAAGGTTTTCACTAACTAAAAACTTCTTTAAAAAAAATATGCTATGTGCTTATTTAGAGCCCTATTCAATTGGCCAAATTGCAATTGAATGAGGGCCCTAGTATATAGCCTCAAATTGACAAGTGTAGCTATAAGTGAATAATAAATTGACTCAGACACATTACTTGGTCTGACAGTTTTGGACAGAGGCTTGTGGATGTATAGCTTTGTAATCTCTAGAAGCATCATGTTAGCGGGTCTTATGGTGAATTTACACAGTGTGTGGCAGGAGTGGAGCAAGTGACTTTTTTATGTCAATGTAAGTTTAAATGTAAATGTCAGATAACTTTTTTTCATTACTTGTTTAGAACCCACAGAGATGGTTTTGACAGTGTCTGTGACAGCCCTCCTGTGTTGGGGCATACACTCTTTTCTTCATACTGCTGTTGTTGGACTTGTATGCTCTGACACTTGACCCTGGCAAGATCCATTGGGCTTTAGAATAAATAAACACACTGAAACAGTGTTTCTTGGGAAAAAAAGGGGCCACAGCTTTATTAAAACAACCATAAACCAATTAACATAATTAACATTGTTACATCACAGCTCAAATAACATCCCGGAGGAGGAGCCCGGCCCGGTCAGTAACCTCAGGCCCTGGGCCCGCGCCCAGAGCCTCCCAGTGCTTTACTAAGCACGCCCATGAGGAAGGGCAACGTCCCCTTAAGCCCGTGGGCCGGGTGCCTCACCTCCCGCCAACAAAAGACATTCCTATTTGCATCCTGACTTTGAATTCACAGAATCTTAATCCTTCAACTCCTTTTCACCCCTTTTTTTTTTTTTAAACATAGCTTAACCTTCCTGAACTTTTGCTCAACCAGCCTCGCCCTCTAGACGCACCCTACTTCCTTATCTGCTATTTTCCTATCTGACCACCTTCTTAGGGGAGGGAGGGAGGGAATCAGCTCAATGGCCGTCACGGAATGAGGAGGAAGCCCGCGAAACGGGCTTAAGTCCCTCCTCCTCCTCCCAGCCACTCCCTATCGCCCAGGCTCCGCCGGGTCACGCAGCGCTGCGTCAGACCCGGCGTGCCTGGGGCTGCCTCCGCGCCGGCCATGACCCTGGCAAGATCCATTGGGCTTTAGAATAAATAAACACACTGAAACAGTGTTTCTTGGGAAAAATACGTGCCACAGCTTTATTAAAGCACCCATAAACCAATAACAAATTAACATAATTAACATTGTTACATCACAGCTCAAATAACATCCCGGAGGAGGAGCCCGGCCCGGTCAGTAACCTCACGCCCTGGGCCCGCGCCTAGAACCTCCCAGTGCTTTACTAAGCACGCCCATGAGGCAGGGCAATGCCCTCTTAAGCCCGTGGGCCGGTTGCCTCACCTCCCGCCCAGAGCAGGCGATGGATCCCTCCTGAGGCTGTGATCCCCCCTCTTGCTCTCTCAATAAGGCCCGCCTAGCCCCATCCTTAAACTCCAGAGTAAACCGTTCTACTTATCTCTGTTAAATGAACCTTATTTGCGCCTTCGAATTCTTGATGCTTAATGGTAATGAAACCCCAGTTCCCTTCACAACTAGTCATCTGCCTGCTTATCTTTTGCCTTGCTCTATCCATCGAAACTGAATCCCTTGCATTCCACCATGATCTTTTGATCATCTCGGACAACACTATGAAACCGGCCTGGTAACTGCTCTAGCCAGAACTCCACATCCTCTTCATATCTTTTAACATTATCCCCATAAGTATCTCTCCAAAAACATTGCCTCCAACGTGCATAATTAAATTGTGTGGGTTACCGTGATGTTGAGCATTGCTCTCCAACAGGCCATTCACTTGTGTCCATCTCCAGCCGCAGAACCCCCAGCCCTCGTACCTGCATGCTCGTCTCCCGGAAGCCCAGTTGGACATTTTCTCTAGTGACTGGGGCTAGCCGGTGGGAATGGCTGACGCTCCACAGCTGTTGAAGTTCTGCAACACTAAACAAAATCCAATTAGATAACCCTTTTTGGCCATATGCAGGACCCAAAACGTTGCGACTCCCATCTCCCAATCTTTTCAATCATGCTCTCAGGCAGACCTAGCCTTTCCGCCTCTGTAGCGGCCCTGATCCAAACGAATGGGACCCGAAGTCCACCGGGTCCAGGCCTAACTGCTGTAAGAACTTCTTCAACATCCTTTTGAATTTAAACCTTGACAAGGCCTGGCTGTTGGCATGCAATAGCAGTGGCCTGGCCCTTACGGCCTTTTCTCCAAGTACAACCTCCCACTCGCCGAGAGGCAACACTCCATTCCAGCTTTGTACATGACCACTTCCTTTCCTTTTCCGGCCTGATCCGTTTTTTGACCTCCTTAGCCATACCAACAATCTGTCACCTTCCAGACAGATGTCCTTTGCCAGCAGCCCCCCCGAACCGTGCCTGCTTTCCAATCCTGAATGCCCTGAATATCACTAGGAAAAAGGCCGTCCGGAAAAGCAGGGATTCGGAGGAGTCCCTGCATAGCCCACCCAACGTCTACCCAAGGCGTAACAGCAGAGAGAGAGTGATCGGGCACCTCCTGTCCACCCAGTTCTCCCCTTTGAACATGCCTTTGACCTCTCGGCAAACCACAACTCCTTTGTTAAGTCCTTCTGCCGTGCCAACCTGACCATCACTGTCAGGGCCAGCCCACTGCCGGGCCACGGTCACCCTGGAATCACCTCTCTCTGCGCTCCGGATCAAGAACCACAGCAGAATTCCTAAGGCCTGCTCTTCCAAACCCTCGCCACCGGCTTCTTCAACCATGTTGCTCCACCTGTTCCATCCCTTCCTGTAGGCCACCCACGCCATCTGCACTACTGCCGTCAGACGTAACCCGCGACCTTACCGCTCCAAGCTCCCGGATTTCTGAAGGTATGTCCTCTCCGTGATCCTTCGCCACTGCCACTGTCGCCAGTGTTCGTACTGGGTTCCTTGCAACCGAGAAAGGGCATCAACCACCCAAACATTAAGGCCGGGACCACTCTCAGCCTTCCCCAGGCGTTGCCTGCACGCAAGAAGAACCAAATGCCGTATAAGCTGTCTCAACGACCCAAACGCTGCCGTCAAGCTATTAACTACCCGGACCGCGTTTGTGATGTATGATTGAAAAAAACACGTGACGGCTCCAGAAGGGCCTGCGCCACGGATGAACCGCCGCAGTGATGTCCAACAGCTCCAGAACCGTAGCATCGTCCGTAAGCCTTCCCCGCACCCATGATGGATGCCATGGTGCTCCAAAAGAGGCTCCCACTCCGACTGCCTTAGATCCTGCATAAAGGTCGAGCTGACCGGCATCCAACCTTCGACAGATGGCTTACGGGTTTGCCTCTCCGTCCTGTAGCTTGCGCCCTGCTCTAATTTAATAGCTCCGTAACTCTGCAAAATTTCCAGCCCGCAGCCGTTGCGGGTTGCACATATGAGCATAATGTTGCTCAAAATGACATGGCATATTTGTATTATGATCCTTAATATAGTCTATTATTATCCTTTATATAACTTTTGTTACAAATACAAATCACGGTCCACTGGAGAAGGACCTGGTAATACACTCCAGTATCTTTGCCAAGAAAATCTTATGGATAAGCACAGAGACATAATGATATATGTGCCTGGCGTGCTGCTGTCCATAGGGTAACGGAGAGTCGGATACAACTAAACAACAACAACAGATACTATAGTTACAAGTTAGATTCATTTAGAAAGATCTTTATCTCTTTCTATCTAGTGATAATGGTTTAGTACTCTAATATCCCACTTCATGACTGTACCCAAAATAAATTTAAAAGGCTTTAATATATATTTCTCTTGGTGCTATAACTGGGGCCTTATTCAATTGAGCAATTGTTGGTTACTGTAGCCCGTAATGTAGTCCATAAACTAATTTGCTATTCAATTGGCGTCTTTTAGCTACCAGCAAATGATCTGCGGGTTACAGGCGGAAAATCCCTCCGGTTGTCAAAATCGTAACTCCGACCCAACTAAGCCTTTGATCTTTCGAACCTGTAAATGTTACAATCACAAATCACTATTCAATTGCTACAATTCCTCAAGCCCGCAAATGTTTTCACACCCATAAATGGCACATATAGAAGAAAATCCTACGAGTACCAGAAAGGACTCGCAAGGGGGTTAAACACCTGTTCGTAGCACTGTAAATGCAAATAAAAAATCAATACAGCACTTTAAAAGACGGGAAAGCAATAAAAGACATTAGAAAATATATTATTACAAATCTGCAATAAAAAAATAAATTTCACGTTTCATTTCCGTGTTATATCAATCTCCCGAATCAAGGAGTTAATACATATCAGGCCAGCCACATGGACTAGAATGTTTCCCTCATCCATTTTTATTATTTTGTACATTGCCAGATTGCGAGTCCGATCGCATATCGGACTTCCCATTTACTGTTGGCTGTTTTTAAATTGGTATTTATGGCTTTGATCAATTCAATCGCTCTGTACCTGTTGCAAATTTTTGGGGAATTTAATGAGGCCCCAAGAGTATATATGATTATGTAGCAAACTAGTATCTGATTTAGTCTGTAATCATGAATTTCATGAAATGTTAGCAGTTTGTCAGGTATTGTATATATTTCAGAGCAACAAGTTTATTAATAGTTAAATATATCATAACAAAAATAATATTAACTTATAAAGTCATGCACCTATTATTTTTTTAGTTTCTTAAACTCAATCTCTGTATCCTTACTTTAATCCTACATAAAAGAGGGAGATTATTATCAAAATGTTGTTAAATCTAAATTATTATACTCTGCCCTTGGTCTCCAAATAATATGAAATTAGTCTTCCTGCTCCAACCTAGCATAAGAAACATTCTCCATTTGGATTATTTGCCAAACTTTTTTTTTTTTCTAATTTGTTAATGGTTGATGTTTGTTTTTGCAGTCAGTGGGCCGCTGTAACAGTTCTAGCTGCAGCTGATATTTGTATAATTCGTTTTTGTCTCTCCCTATGCCTTAGTAGCATTATTACAGGGTTCAAGTTTACTTCATAAGCTAACATATCTTTTATAATTTCTCATATTGTTCTCCAAACTATTTTAATATGAGGTAATTCCCACCATATATGTATGGGCGTGCCCATTTCGTTACATCCTGTGAAACATGGTATACTTAGCCTGTACTTATTTATTATGATTGGGATTCTGTCCCAAAAGTATAATATTTTATAGTTTCCTTCGTCTGAATCGTTACATAGTAATTGAGGTTGATAAAAGACTTTTAGTCCATCAAGCTCAAACTTTTTATATCTCCTCTGATCTTTGTAATATGTGGATTAATCGGTAATTGATCCAGAGGAAGACAAACAGAAAAAAAAACATTGCAACATTGTCAATTGTCTCATAAGGAAAAATTAATAATAATAATAATTTCCTTACCCCAGATACTAGCAATAGGATTCATCCTTCTCTAGTTATGCAAGATAACCCTGAATGCCCTTTTTATTCAAAAAAATATATGCAATCATTTTTAAAGTTTTCTATTGAATCTGCTGTTATGACCTCCTTTGGTAGAGAATTACACAGCTTTTCCACCCTTACTGTGAAGAACTCTTTTCTTTCTTTAAGGTGTAATCTTTTTCCATCTAACCTCGAGGGATGTTGAAAACCTCTTGGCACAAAAAGTTCAATTAACAAATCCCTATATTGACCCTGAATCATGTCCCCTCTTAGACGCCTTTTTTCTAGAGAAAATACGTGTAATTTAGTCTTTCTTCATAACTTAGACCCTCCATTCCCCTTATTAGTTTTGTTGCCCTTCTCTGTACTTTTTCCAGTTCTAAAATGTCCCTTTTATTTAGTGGTGCCCAAAACTGTACTCCATATTCCAAATGAGGGCATAATAGGGATTTGTATAGTGGCAGAACTATATATTTGCTTCCCTGGCTTCTATACCCTTCCTAATACATGCTAATATTTATTTATTTTTTGCCTTTGCAGCTGCTGCTTGGCTTTGAGCACTGTTACCTAGGTGGTTGTCCACAAGTACTCCCAAACCCTTTCAATATCTGAAACCCCTAGATTTGCTCCATTAAGATTATAAATTGCATGGGTACTTTTCCTTCCCAAATGCATAACTTTACATTAATTTGTATTAAATCTCATCTGCCATTTAGTTGTCTATTTCTCTAATTTGTGCAAATACCTCTGGAGGGAAAGTACATCATTTTTTGATTTAATTACCTTGCACTTAGTGTCATCAATAAAAATGGAGACAATACGTTCCAGTTGTACTTCTAAGTCATTAATAAATATCTTAAAAAGGAAAGGACCTAATACTGAGACCTGAGGAACCCCACTTACCACATTAGTCCATTATGAATATGTTCCATTTACAACAACCCTTTGCTTTCTGCTTTTTTGCATTTAGATTGATAAGCATGTGATATAGCTGTGATTATGGCACACTGCTGAAACATTTCATACATAATTACATGCATTAATGAACATACAGAGAATAATTCTTCTATTTACGTATTAAATAATTATGAGGAAGTGTTCTAAATTTTACAAGCACAGACTATATGAGAATACACATTTCTAAGTCATGCAGAGCAATTATCTAAATATCAATTCATTCTACGAGTAGTACATGTTAGACACTCACCATTACTATATGTGCATTATCATCATACGTAAAGACACTAAAAATAAATAATGTATTAATTAATTTTGAGGGAGTGCATGATATATTCATATATGCCAATATTTTATACAACCAAGAGGCACACTTGTGAGGAAGCATGACTATGGGATTGAGAGTTGTTGACTTTCTAGGTGACATAATGAGATATTTACATGCATTTAATACACAAGTAGGTATCACAAAGGAATCCACCATTGCCAGTCCACCTGAGCAACATCTCTCCCTATAGCGTATGTGTTGATTTCAAGACAGTGTCATCACATATATAGTTGTGAGCGTACGGGCCGCTGCTCACGCTTGCGGGCTCGCGTAGCGAGGGCTGCGGGCAAGAGCGTTAGTTGCTGGGATCCATGCCAGCAACTGAGGCCCTCGCGAAGCGAGGGCCTCGGTTGCTGGCATGAGCGGCCCACACATAACTCCTCCCCCGTCGCTCTCGACTCCTCCCCAGGCTGCTCTCAACTCCTCCCCCAGCTGCTCTCAACTCCTCCCCAGGCTGCTCTCAACTCCTCCCCCGGCTGCTCTCAACTCCTCCCTGGGGAGGGACCGGTGGACATGCTGGGGACTGAGGTGAGAGAGACAGACTGGAGGGAAAGAGAGACAGGAGGGACACAGATAGAGAGACACAGGAGGGACACAGATAGAGAGAGAGACAGGAGGGAGAGAGACAGAGAGAGACATGAGGGATACAGAGAGAGACAGGAGGGACACAGACAGCGAGAGAGAGACATGAGGGACACAGAGAGAGAGAGACAGGAGGGACATAGAGAGAGACAGGAGGGACAGAGAGAGAGAGAGAGTGAGACAGGAGGGACACAGAGAGAGAGACAGGAGGGACAGAGACAGAGAGAGAGACAGGAGGGACACAGGCAGAGAGACAGGAGGGACACAGACATAGAAAGACAGGAGGGACACACAGAGAGAGACAGGAGGGAAACACAGAGAGAGACAGGGGGCACAGAGAGAGACAGGAAGGACACAGAGAGAGACAGGAGGGACACAGAGAGAGGCAGGAGGGACACAGAGAGAGGCAGGATGGACACAGAGAGAGAGACAGCAGGGACAGAGCAAGGGACAGAGAGAGAGATGAGGGACAGAGAGAGAGATGAGGGACAGAGAGAGACAGCAGGGACAGAGAGAGAGACAGCAGGGACAGAAGGGACAGAGAGAGAGACAGGAGGGACAGAGAGAGACAGGAGGGATAGAGAGAGAGACAGGAGGAACAGAGACAGGAGGGACAGAGAGAGACAGGCGGGACACAGAGAGAGAGAGAAAGAGAGGAGGGAAAGAGAGAGACACAGAAGGGACAGAGAGAGACAGACAGGAAGGAGGGACAGAAAGAAAGACAGGAAGGAGGGACAGAGAGACAGGAGGGATTGAAAGAGAGAGAGAGACAGGGAGGAGGGACAGAGAGACAGACAGGAATGAGGGACAGACAGAGAAAGACAGACAGGAAGGAGGGACAGAGAACAGGAGGGAGGGACAGAGAGATAGACAGGAAGGATGGACAGGGCGAAAGATACCCAGGAAGAAGCGACAGAGAGAGAGACTGACAGGAAGAAGGGACAGAGAGACAGACAGGAAGGAGTGACAGACAGAGATGTGAAAAGTGAAGAGGAAGAGACGGGAGGGAAAGCGGGGTGGAAGAGACAAGGGAATGGAGAGCAGGGTGGAAGAGACAAGGGAAGGTAGAGGGGGGAAGAGAAACAGGGGAGGGAGAGGGGGAAAAGAAACGAGAGGGGGAAGAGAAACGGGAGGGAGAGGGGTGGAAGAGACACAGGAGGGAGAGCGAGGGAAAAGAAACTGGGGGAAGAGGAGGGAAAAGAAACAGGAGGGAGAGCGAGGGAAAAGAAACTGGAGGGAGAGGGAGGGAGAAAAACGGGAGGGAGAGGGAGGGAAAAGAAACGGGGGGAAGAGACAGGGGAGGGAGAGAGGGGAAAGGGGATACTGTGGAGTGAGCGAGGGGAGGGAGAGAGGGAAAAGGGGACACAGGGGAGGGAGAGAGGGGATGAGACACAGAGGAGGGAGAGGGGGGAAGAGACACATGGGGGGAAGATGCTCGCAATAAGCACCTTTGCCGCTCATTCCGAGGCCCATGATGATCGTCAAAGGTGCTTAACGCAAGGACAGTAAAGTAGAGGGGGGAGAGGCTCTCATTGAGAGTTTACCGTCAAGTAGAGGGGGGAGAGGTAAAGGGGGGAGAGGCTCGCAATGAGCGCCAAAGGCGCTCATCGCAAGGCCAGTTAAGTAGAGGGGGAGAGGCTTGCAATGTGTGGCAAACACCATTGCCAGACTTCAAATTTTATTGCCATAATTTTTGACGGGCAAGTCGCTAGTTTATTATATGCAGGAGGAATGAAAGGTACATACAGATATATACAAATGTAGTGCTTACTAAAATTAAAATAATTTTAGAAATATATATATATATATATATTATTGCTGATAAAAACAAGTATCGCATAGAGTGAATGCAACTACATTAAGAATGCATAATTAATATTAATAATTTTAAAGCTCAGATATCTGCTCTTCAAGCTCTTGACATGTATCTATTTCTCAAAAGAAGAGTTTGTGCAGAGGGATGGTTCAGTAAGGGTAAGAACCTGCCCATCATGTTCTACCTTTCCTGGACACTGAACCCCGTCCTTAGCGCAAAGAACAAATATGCGCCGACAAACGCGAGCCGTCAGTTGCATGCTGCTTTAAAAGGCCCGTGAAATGTACACTGTTAAAAGCGTGCTTTGTTCGAATGTGCCCTAACCCTTACCCACTTAAGCCTAACCCTAACTCCCCTAAGCCTAACCCTAACACCCCTAACCCTAACACTTTACATGAGAATGGCACGCATTTGTCAGCGTGTGGATTTGTCAACAAGCTTTTGTCGGGGCACATTTGTCCTGAACGCTAAGGAAGGGTCACGCCCATCACTGGTGTAAAGAGGTAGTAAGTGCAGAGGGAGGGTTCAGTAAAAGTAAGAACCAGTCCATCATATTCTACCTTTGCTGGACATACTCTTTCTACCTTTGCCTGCACCTGCTTTAATTAGAGAGCTATATAAGGCAGCTTGCTGAGGCTCAGTCCGGGATGTGCCAGGCCTCTGTGCATTATATAAACACTAGTAACTTGCCCGTCATAAATTATTGTATTATATGTTATATTCAATAGTCTGTTCTGTCTCTCTGTGTGCTGTCTCACTCTGTGCAGTGTCTCTCTGTGTGCGCACTCTCCCTCCCTGTGCGCCCCCTCTCTCTCTCTATGTGCACCCTCTCCCTATCTGAGCAACCTCTTTCTCTCTGAGAACTTTCACTACACTCTGTGTCCTCTCTGTCTGTCTGTCTCCCCTTACTTTCTCTCCCTCCTCCTCCCGTTCTTTCTATCCCCCTTCAATCTCTCATCCCCTCTCTCTCCCTTCCTCTCTCTACCCCTCCCCCTCTGACTCCCTCTCCCCCTCCCTCTCTCTGTGAACCCTATCCCTCTCTGTGAGCCCTCTCTCTCTCTCTATTGGCCCTCTCCCTCTCTGTGTGCCCTCTCTCTCTCTCTCTCTCTCTGTGCATCCTCTTTATCTCTCTTTGCGGCCTCTCCCTATCTGTGCACCCTCTCCCTTTCTGTGCAACCTCTTTTTCTCTATGCACTCTTTCTCTCTCTCTCTGTGTGCTCTCTGTATGTCTCCCTCCTCCTCCATTTCTCTCCCTCCCCCTCCCATTCTCTCTCTCTCTCCCTCTCTCTTCCCTCTCTCTCCCCCTCCCTCTCTTCCTCTCCCACCCTCTTTCTACCCCTCCCTCTCTTTTTTTGCCTCCCTCTCTGGCTCTCTCTCCCCCTCCCCTTTTCTCCCTCCCTCCCCCCTCCCTTGATCTATGTGCCCACTCTCTGCGCTCTTTGTGCTCTCTGTCTGTCTCTCTCTTTCCCCTCCCTTTCTCTCTATCCCCCTCCATCTCTCCCTTCATCTCTCTTCCCTTCCCTCCCTCTATCTCCCTCTCTGGCTCCCTCTCCCCCTCTCTTTCATTCCCCCTATCTTTCTCTCTCCCCCTCCCCCTCTCTCCCCCCCCCCCCCCATTCTTTCTCTCTCACCAACTCACTTTCTCCCTCTCACTCCCTCTCTTTCTGGCCCTACCTCTCTCATATCAAACGCATAGGCGCATTAACGCAACCAGGCCATGCAGACGAAGTAGCGCAGCTGGCCCACAAAGGCACCCAGTAGACTGGCCAGCCCGCTCATGCGCAGTTGCGCAATTACCCAACGTTTACCCGCAGTCAGCATATGAGTAACGCCTGCACGGAACACATCTCGCAGGCGTTACTCACGTGTTGCTTGTGCTAAAAGAAAAGCCATTTTTTGTTACAAAGTATTATGTTAGTTATATGGTATATATGACAAGGAAAGTCAATTCTCAGCTAAGAATAAAGAATATGTTGAAAATCCATCCCTGAAGGAAGTCATTTATTGGAGATAACAGGTGTTATACTGTTACACCCTCCTTTCTTTGTCAACACTAAGAGTGAACCAAGCAGCCTTGTATGGAAATAATTATTTATCCTTGTTTTCATGTGCTGCACCTAGCAATGGACGTCTAAGTGGCAATCTCAGAGGGCAGGACTAACTCTTCAAATGCCCAATCCAGATTCATCCTTGTGAAAATACCCAATAGGATGACTACTCGGTCATTTAGTCCTTAGGGGTGCCTAGCACTCAGCAGGAGGGAGCATGCAGTGAATTGAAGATTAACACCAAAAACTAAGGTACAGGAGGGATGCCAAGTATCTAGCATCCTCCTTTCCAGGACCATGTCAGATTAACCGATTTGAAGGCTCAGTGGATTACAGGAGATGCCGGATACTGAATGCTCAGAGTCCAACCTGTATTATGTCATCAATACGGCAGGAAGGTGCAACTAATTGAAGGATAAAGTTATGGAATGGATGTCTCTCTATAATGAGCAGTAGACTCTCAGTCCAAAAACATAATACTATGGCAACCGTCAAACTTGTTGTTTATGAATGTACATTGATTATTTTGAGACAGGAAAGGGTCACTATGGGCGTATTAGAATTAATCGCACAACATTCTCAGGCTCGCAAATCCGTAATATAAAATACTTTAATTTCATTTTCATTTCTGTGTTATATTGATCCTGGCAATCAATGTGTTAATACATATAATGGAACTCACATGGACTAGAATATCTCATTTACAGTTTTATCAATATTGCATTATTTCTGGAATGTGGGTCCAATCGAAACCCGTAATTGAAGCCCGTAAGACTTTTTTTTTTTTATAATTAACTTTTTTATTGAAAGAATAAACAAATAGAACATCGTAAGTTCAGCAAATCATATAACAAATCTCTCAAGTATCAACAAGATATATCAAAAAGTTTCTTTCAAAGTTTTTCTTTTTTGGTTAGAATAACACATGAACATGTAAAACATATATATAAAGTCACACAAGGTCTTGAACATATATACATTCCTCAAAGCAGACATGTGTCTAGGAGGTACAGTAAGGTGAAATCATAGATCAAACATCAGGTCAACCCATAAAAGTAGTTCACACGAACCTTATTTTGGACCTCGTAGAGTCCATAAGTCCCAGCAGGAGGCCCATCGACGGTATCTTTCATCAATTTCAGCTGAAAGTGAGCTCATAGCCCGAATGAACCTGATTTTGTGAAGTACTTCAATGTGAGTAGAGGAGGTAAGTTTCCAGTGTTTAGCTATGATGCATCTCGTGGCCAAAAATATCTGTGTTGTTAAACATTGTTCTGATTTGAATAGCCCCGTAATTGGAAGGCCTAGCAAAGCTTCCTCAGGCTTTTGTGTTACTGTTGTCCCCAAAAGTGTTTCTAATAGATCGTATGTTGCTGTCCATATGGGTCTTATTTTCGGACACTCCCACAGCATGTGAATCAGTGTACCAGTGTCTGTGCAGCCCCTAAAACATGTGTCAGGGTGTGTTTTGTTCAGAAGATGGAGTCTTGCTGGTGTAAGGTACCACCTCATTATTGTCTTAAAAGAGTTTTCTTTTAGTGTCACGTTTAGTGAAGAGGTATTGGCTTGTTTTAGGATCTTATTCCATTGGCTGTCGTCTAGAGTTACCTGCAAGTCAGCCTCCCATGCAGTTTGGTAATGTGGTTTAACCCTGTTGGTGAGAGACACCATCTGATTGTAAATGATGGCTATATTGGCCTTACCTCCGGGATTGTTGATACAGCATTTCTCAAAGGGAGATTTGGTGTGATATTTGTTGATTTTCGTAGAGTGTGTTAGTGTCTCATTAATTGCCATCAGATTAAGCCACTCTCTATGTGGCACCTGAATTATGTCAGTGATAATTGACGATGTGTTGCTTTGTGAGGTCACCCAGGTATCTGCCACAATTGTTATTTTGTTCTTTATCCACCATTTCATCTGGGTAAATTTATTGAGGTGCTGACCTTTGTGTGATTGCCATAGTGGAATCAAGCCAGAACCCACGCTCAGGAGGTCCACCCTTCTGTTCAGGTCTTTCCATAATTTCAAAGAGTGGCTAATACAAATTGGTAACTCTCCTGTTCGTAGGTCCCGACCTAAGCTAAGCCATAAAACCTGCGATAGTACCCAATGCTTGTCTTCTAGAAGTTGCCTCTCTATGTCTGCCCACACCGGTATGGCCTCTTTTTTAAACCAGGTCGTGGTTTGAGCTAATCTAGTGGCCTTATAATACTTGATTAGATCAGGGAAGGCTAGCCCCCCTTTCTGTTTAGGCGCACACATTGTGGTTCTATTAATTCTTGGTTTCTTGTTATTCCATGCGAACTTAAAAAGTGTTTTTTGCAACACTCTAAGGTCGGGTAACCTGATCGGGGTTGGGATTGTCCTAAATAGGTATAATAATTTGGGAATCACATTCATCTTGATGGAATTTATTCTGCCCAACCATGAGATGTTAAGGAAGGACCACTTGGAGATATCTGCCTTGATTCTGTTAAAGACAGGAGGAAAATTTGCCTCGTATACCAACGCTATAGACCGCGGAATATGAATACCCAAATAAGTTATCTGTTTGGGTGCCCATTTTATGGGAAAGCTGTTTTCTAAGTTCTGTTTCACCGTTTGGGGTAGTGTAATGTTGAGGGCTATGCTCTTGTTAGTGTTGATTTTGAACCCTGACACTCTGCCAAAGTCTGTGAGCAATTGGAATAAATTAGGCAGGCTTGGTATTGGATCTGTAAGTGACAGCATGATATCGTCTGCAAAAAGGTTGAGCTTATGCTCATTAGGGCCAATCTGCACTCCTTTAATGTTTGGACAATTTCTAACTGCCGCTGCCAATGGTTCAAGACTAAGGGCGAAGAGCAAGGGGGAGAGTGGGCAGCCCTGTCTAGTTCCCCTAGTAATATTAAATTGTTTGGACACAAATCCCTGATATATAATACATGCTCTGGGATCGCTGTATAAAGGCATAATGCCCTTCAAAAAGCCGTCCCCCAGACCAAACTTCGTCAATGTTTTCCACATAAAAGTCCAGTCTATCCTATCAAATGCCTTTTCGGCGTCTAAAGATAGGAGCATTAGCGGGATATCCTCTCTGGTAGCCAAGTCTATCAGGTTAAAGATTCTCCTGGTGTTGTCGGGTGCTTCTCTACCTGAGATGAAGCCTACCTGGTCCGGATGGATCACGTCCGGCAACAAAGGGGCCAATCTGTTTGCCATTATTTTGGAATATAGTTTGAGGTCCGTGTTGATCAATGAGATCGGTCTATAACTACCGCACTGTGCTGGGTCTTTCCCCTCTTTGGGTATTACGATAATTTTAGCCTCTAGAAATTCTGGTCTGAATGAAGAACCAGAAAGGAAACTGTTAAATAATTCTTGGAGGTGCGGTAGCAAGAGATCGATGTATTGTTTATAATAAAAATTTGTGAATCCATCCGGACCAGGTGCTGCATGTGATCTCGTGGCCTTAATAGCCTGTTTAATTTCCTCAGCAGTTTTGGGGTCTGCTAGGGTCTCTGCCTGTGATTCCTCAATTTGTGGCAGCTGAATCCCAGAAAGAAATTCATCAATTTGTGATTTGTGAGAGTAGGATCCTGAGTGAGAGGGGGCGGAATACAGTTCTGTATAAAATTGTCGAAAGACATCAGCAATCTGGTCTGGTTTAGAGACCGGGCCTTTCCCTTTAGTAAATATCTTTGGGATGAATGAGTCCGCCCTCTGTGCTTTAAGCTTTCTGGCCAACATACTGTCAGGTTTATTGGTGCTCATAAAGAAGCCGGCCTGCGTATGTTGTAGCATGGAGACCACCTTCTTCCTGAGCACTGTGTTTAAGGTGTGTTTGTATTTCAGAATTTCATTGTAGATCTTAGGATCATGATTCCTGGCAAATAGTGATTGTAACTCTGTGATCTTGCTATTGAGGTCCCTAATTTGCACTCTATCTGCTTTTTTCGCTGCTGCTCCTAGCTGAATACAAACTCCTCTAATCACTGCCTTATGGGCTGCCCACACTCCTCCCCCGTCTACCTCACCCCCACTATTGATCCCGAAGTATTCCACAATTGCACTGCTGATTTTTTCCCTTAGGACTAGATCGTTTAATAGACAGGGATTTAGTGCCCACGAGGGGGACCGTCCCGCTGGTAGAAGTCCAGACAGGGAGATCAGAACCAGGTCATGATCTGACCACGAAATGGGTCGAATGGAAGCTGCTTCTAAGTTTAGTGATAGGTGTTGTTGAATGAACAGGTAATCAATTCTGGAGTGTGACAGATGTCTGGGGGAGTAAAAAGTATACTCTCGATCAGTGGGGTTCATTATCCTCCAACTGTCTATCAGGCAATTAGATCTGAGAATATGTTTAAGAGCTCGGGTAGCCGTGGGAGGTGTGAGTTTAGTGGTAGCAGTTGATTTGTCTGTAGATGGATCTAGGACTGTGTTCATGTCCCCCCCTATGATCAGGAGGGAGTGCTCCCAGCCCATAATCAGATCTGAAATCTTAGTGAAGAATTGCTTCTGATCAGTGTTTGGCGCATATATGTTAAGGAAGGTAATTTTCTGGTCATGAACGGTGCCATGTACTGCCACATATCTACCCTCTGGGTCTGTCTGAGTGCGGGTGTGGCGAAATGTAAGCCTATTATGAATAAGGAGAGTCACCCCTCTTTTCTTTTCTGTTGCGGTGGAGTGGAAAGTTTGTTTATATGCTTTCCCCCAGTATTTGGGGACCGCTAGTTTCTTAAAATGTGTTTCTTGCACAAATATTACATCTCCCCCTAGTCTCTGATACTCTTTTATGGCAACCCCTCTCTTAATCGGTTCATTCAGGCCCTGAGCATTATGTGAAATGATATTAATATTCATGACTCACCGTTTGTCTGGGGCTCAAGGCCAAGCTTAGTAGAGCACTAAGGGTTATAGCCGCCTTCGAGTATCTAGTCTGATGAGCCTCCCGCTGGGACTCCGTCCAGAAACCACCTGCGTCACTTCACTGTGCAAATTGATGTAAACGTAAAGTAAAAAGTTAGGGTAGAACGGATGAGGAGAACACAACGATATACAGTGGTTGAAACTGCTTGTCAAGTAATCCGGCGTCAAATTTGTTGACACAAATTAATCAAAAAAAAAAAAAAAAAAAACTTCTTTTTTTTTTTATTCTAAAAATAAAATTATACTAATAGAATATAACAAAACTAGGAACGTAGTATAACACTACTTCAAGGAGAGCGAGCGCTGTCCTTTTAATTAAATTGGTGAGTCCAGTAGTATTAGACTCCAATACTGACTGGATTCGCCGGGGGGTGTGTATATGGTGAAGCCCTTAAGGGACACTATCAATATCTATATAAAAAAAAAAGAAGAAATATTCTTCTAAAGTGACAGATAGTTATGCAAGAGTTTAACTAGTCATGTCTGTTCATATTTTTGGTCGCAAGTTTTAGAAGATCAAAATAAGAGGTAGAACCTAACTATAACATATCATATAACAATACATCACAGTGTTATTGGATCTATGGCACATCTGGCTGGTCAGGGGCCCTGTTTTGATGTCTTCTGGAGGGGAGGTTGGAACCTCTACCACGAGAATTAAGACCAACTGTTCTTCCTCGGGGACCCTCTGTCAACTCCCTGACGGGTTGGCTGTCGCCAGAAACTCCAGGAGCATCTGTTAAAGTAATGCCCCAGGTAGCTAGAAGGGCCATCCCCTCCTCTAGGGTTCTGATGGTAAAGAACTTGCCGTCCCTGGCAATCAGTAGGCGAAATGGAAAGCCCCAAGAGTATTTCCAGCCATGAAGCCCGTAAGACTTTGAAATCCAACCTCCATTTTTCAGTGACGTAATTATGACAATCTCTATTGCCATCTAAAACCGTAACTACGGGTTTGACTACTTGATCATATTCACGGCCACACATCCAACGTGCGACAAATGGTTTACGGGTTTGCGTCTCAAGCCCATAACACACGGCATGCTCTAATTTAATAGCTCTGTACCGCAGCCAAATTTCAAGCCTGCAGCCTTTGCAGGTTTGCCGATGCTGCTACGGGCTTCTAATTTAATGTGGCTGTTGGTTTGGAAGTTGTACTGGAAAAGAGCAGTAAAGGTTTGAACTATAATATTTATGGTATATGCTTATGAAGTACTTGACTTGATAATGGGCATAATGTTCCCCAAAAAGTTTTACATACCAAAAGAACAACCTCTGATTGTAACAATTATCCTATATATTTTTTTCTGACATGTGCATTTGTTCCTAACATGATTAAACACCTGGGAGAAATCTTAGATGCAAGAAATAACATCTCTGTTCAGTTCTATTTAAAGACTACCACTATGAGTAACAATTTGAGAACAGGACTAATGACAGAGGGCAAAAACCTCAGACTCATACTTCACAAAGTTTTTCCTACAGTGGTCCTTTAATTAAGTATTTTCCCAAGTTTTATTTCAGAATAGCGGGACTAACTCCAGATTAATTTGCCACTACACCTGAAAAAGGGAATCCCCCACAGAACCAAGATGTCTGACACAGATGGAGACAACTGAAACTAGTCCCAGGGAATGTATTTATGTTTGTGTACACTTTTCATGGTATCTGGGTTGTCCAAATGTGTCCAGGAGGTCACTGGTGGAGAGAGGCCGGCATCACACCATTAAGGAAACTCTCTATCTTCTGCCAAGCCTGTACTACACCATATCCATGTTAAATCCAATAACATCCTTGATTCTTGTGGACTGATCTATGATCAGACTCATAGCAGTTTGAAGTTTCCATAGGAGATTTTACAGTCAAATCGAAGAGAAACCATGCTGGTGCTCCCCTTATTTGTGTACCAACCCTAGCTCTATATTCAGTTAA
This sequence comes from Discoglossus pictus, assembly GCA_027410445.1. Taxonomy (NCBI): domain Eukaryota; kingdom Metazoa; phylum Chordata; class Amphibia; order Anura; family Alytidae; genus Discoglossus; species Discoglossus pictus. The sequence goes on from CM050165.1 coordinate 91,119,065, forward strand.
GATGCACATACAAATATTTTAGGTAAGGAATTGTATTTTGCATTTGCTACTGTGTAGGTTTACATTTTTTTTTTTTGCACTAAAAATAAAAGGAGCAATGTCTAATGTTTTTAAGCGTACAACTTTTTGCTACTAGCGGGAGTAGCTCATTTGTACATAGTGCTCCTTAACTCAACTGGTGCAGTGCCTTGAAACACCTTAAATAGAATCTACAAGAAAGAGTTCCTAACTTTGCTCCAAGCCATGAGCATGGGAGCTCAAAAGAGACAAATAAAACTATGGCCCTGAGTGGTGCATTTCAACTCTACTTCCAGGACAGGTAGAAGGGGTGGATCTACCACCGGTGCACCTGTTGCAATGCATCGGGGCCTGGCGCGGGGAGGGGAGCAGTGTCCCTCAAAAACTTTTTTCTTAATTTCTTTGTTTACCCCCCTCCCCCAGTTCCTACTCTCCTGCTCCAAGCACGGGCTTGAAAGAACGTTTTTAAACATTGCAGCACTCTATTTTGAGACTACATGCCAACACCATCCTCACTAGCTCAACTTCAAACTCAGTTTAGTTAAGCAAGCTTATTATATGTTGTGAAATAAGATATATTTAAGTTAGCTATATGTTTGTGTAAAATATGACAAGGATATCTGCTTTCATAGCAAATACCACTTATGAATAATTTTCAAAAAGTCTTGTCATCTTATCTTTAAACTGTCACTGTAATTAGATATTTACTAGCGACTTGCCCGTTAAAAATGGCGGGGCAATAAAATTTGAAGCCACGGGAATGCTGTTTGGCACACAATGTAAACCTTTTTGTACTGTGAGGGCCTTTGGCACTCATGACGAGCCTCTTGTCTTGTCTATTTTTGCTCCTCTGATCAACTTCGTCACTCGTTATAAAGAAAGATATATATTCATTTATATTTACTTAATCAATAATTAATGAATTATTTATTGAATAAATGAATATACTTTACCTATTTGTAATGAATATATTTAGCAATCAATCGCCTGAAGAGCTAACAATCTGTTTATATTTTCCGGCACCATACAACGTACAGTGAGTGTTGATGCTCTGATGATAAAGTGTAATGAATGTCCCAACTGTGCATTCTAAATTGTTTGTGTGCGCGAGGGAAAGCCGTTGGTATAGTTCTGTAAAGTGCCATTGTGGATTGGTAATGTTATTAATGGGTAACGCGTCTTGCAAGCCTTTTCCGTATTTTGTAATAGTGTGTTTTCCATTTTGTTGGTTGCTCTGTGAAAGTGCTGTGTTTGGAGCAGTACGGGGTCGTGTAGGCTCATTTTCGGTTTTTTTCGGCTGTCAATTTTTTTCTCGCTTAGGCGATTTTCGTCTGGTGAAAATAATTGAAATCGGCTTAAATTCACGTTGCACCTCACTCCCAGATGTCCTGCCTGTTCCCCCGTGCTGTGGGTGATATTTTTGTTGTATTTATTTGCATTTTCTTTGTGTTTTTTGGATGTTTGCGGTTGGGCCATTACCCCGTATTTTTGCTATCACTCAAGTCCTGTGTTTGTCAAGTGCTTGAAGGCTAATGCGATTGCACGTTTACTAAGTGTTTAATTGCCTTAACAACTCGCCTCGCTACACGAGGCTCGCATGCGAAGAGCGCCTTCTGCGCTTTACATTCTGGTTATTGTGTGGTTTTACTCTGTCCTTGATCTGAATACTTACATGTCTGAGTCGCTTCTGTATTATTGTTATACTACCGGCTTGCCCGTCAAGAAATGACGGCAATAAAATTGTAAGGCAGGTAATGCTGTTTGGTGTAGATGGGCAGTGAATGGGTTTTGTGTTTATTGTGAGATTTTTAGTTTTTGTGTATATTTGTTTTTGTATGCTAATGAAATAATTAATACATTAATAAATTAATATACTTTACCTATTTGGAAGTAATATATGCAGGAAGCATTGTGCTGAAGAGCTGACAATCTGTTTTGATGTTGCTGCAGCATACAATGTACGTTTGCACGGTTGTGGAGCTGAGGTGTAAGTGTCAGCAATGTGTTCAGTGTGTAATGTAAATAGGTTGTGTGCGCGAGGGAAAGCTGTTAGGGTAGCTGTGTACTTCTGCATTGTGTAAGTTAGTGTTGTAAAATGGCGGCGAATGTGTATGTGGTACGCGGCTGTGTATGATGTAGCGTCCTTGTTAATAGTGTTTATTGTACCTCGTACAGTTTTTGGGGAAATCCGTATGTGCTTGCTGGTGTTTTGCATGTTTAGGGTCCTGTAGCCTCGTTTGCGTTTTTTTTTTGGCGGCCATTTTTTCTCTTGCTTTGGGGATTTTCCTGTGTCTAAACTCTGGAATTTGGACTTAAATGGAGGTGTAACTTCACTTGCAGAGGTCCTGGGTGCCCCCCCTTACTGTAGGTAAGCTTTTTATGTATTTGTTGTGTGTATTTATTGTGTTTTTAATGTTTTCATGTGCGTGCGGTTCGGGCGTTAAGGACGTATTTTTGCGAGATCGTAATGGGTTTTTTCTAAGTCCCGCAGCTCGTATTTTATGATGCTAAGTCCGTAAATTTTCCGTTGTAAGTCCCGCCTGCGGCTCATTGCAGCCGACGTGGGAGCCTTCACCTCCGCAAATACGGCCCCTTGCTTCACGGTCGTAGGGATGAGCACCCACGGCGCTCATCTCCACCAGCGCAAGGAGCGCCTTTGGCACTCCTTGCTAGCAAGGACCGCAGTTGCGGCGGGCTCGCTACGCAAGCCTGCAAGCGTTAGCAACAACCCTCATGCTTACAACTATATATGTGATAAATCCAGGTGCTCTGTGAATACATACAGCCGGTCCCTGGGTTACAAATGACCGACCTACAAACAACCCCTACTTAAGAATGTGCTCCCAATACTTTTTCTATGAGTGTGTTTATGCTCTATTTATTTTAATTAAAATAAAGAGTACAATAGTTTCTGTAGCATAATATTACAGTACAGGGACATTATTATTACACTGTATTATTATTACCACATATGGGCCATTATAGTATTGTTATTATCATTATTACTATTCATTAGGGATCCGATTTACATACAAATCTGACTTGAGAACGTTCTCAGGAATGGATCTCGTCCTTAACCCGGGGACCACTTGTATATGTGTGTTTAGTGGTAACCTATGAATATACGATTTCTATTTGGCAAATCATTTTGTAAATAATTCTATCTCTGATAGCATGGCATTATCAAGTGCTTACAAGCTATCTAAAGCCCTTACAAATATTATCATAAACCATCAGGATAAATATATTTATTTTAAGACATTATGAATACAAATGTTATACATTCAAAGCAAAGTAAAATTATTCTCATTGTAGCGAGGCTGCTTTTATTTTCAGCATTTAACTGGTCTATATTAAGAAAAATATAAAGGTCAACCTCAGTGTGTTAGCTCATTAGGGAAGTGTGATTTTGTAGGTCATATCCTATTTTTCCAGCACAGAAAGGTGAGCAGTTTCCTGGTGTGTATGCGTGTTGATACATTTTCCCTGTGGTCAGTGTCCAGTTCAGTGGTCTGCCCACTGCTCTGACACATGTGCCTTTAATGCAGAAAGGGCCGTTTAAATGAAAGCTATTTCCCAATCAGAAGGCTCTGAATTCATTTCCTCTTCGGTTTGAGGAAGGATGTCTGTGCCTGAAATCTATGTGATGGTTGGGGCCAAACCCATTATCTTATCAACCAGGCAGTTTGTGACTTTCTTTCAAGAATTTCCTCTTCTAGCTGAGATGTGCTAGTCTTTACGGCTAACAGCATTTATGTAGTCACCCTCTGCTACAGGAATATGAATTCTATCTTAAAGAGTCACTGTTGTGTTCATACAATAGTCTTTTATTTCTTGTTCAGTAACTGATTAGCAAAAAAATCAATATCTGAAGAAAAGAAATGTAATGTATAGTTACATAGTAACTGAGGTTAAAAAAAACTTTTAGTCTATCAAGTTCAACCTTTTTAGATCTCCTCTGATCTGAAATATGCAGATTTTTTGTTAATTGATCCAGAGGAAGGCAAACAAAAAAACAAGTGACACTTTGCCAATTGTCACAAAAGAGGGAAGAAATGAAATTCCTTCCTGACCCCAGATACTGGCAATCGGCCTCCTCCCTGGATCAATACTCTCTCTCTAATTAACGAGGATACTCTGAATGTCCGTTTTATTTAAAAATTTAGCTTTTAAAACTTGCATTTGACTTTCTCGCCACTCCCATGTGTGGTGGTAGGGGAAGATCTGTTCAAAAGGCTATTTTTTTTTATGGCAATATATTTTCTTACAGTTGACTCTTTATGTGTCTAGAAGGCTGTCCTAATAGAAGTATTTATCTGTAGTGAGGGCATTTTTTGGGTAACATAGATGTAGAAATTACTATATTAGATGACTTATACATTTTTAACATTTAACCCATACCCTGTGCGCTCTGATAATGTATATATGACAATTGGAAACACAGCTAAGACTCTAAATTAGTTGTAGCCAGTACCAATCTGAGTGCTCCTTCTGGGTTGCTACATTGTCGTGGTGAAGGGACTTGTGTACTTCAATAAAGGAATGATGGAAACAACTAAACAGGACAGTTGTGGGTTAACTGCTCGCTGCATTCCTAAGTTCTGTGAAAAACTATAAAACGTTGTCTGCTTGGTGTCGGCATATATTATTAATCATGGAACAGTTAGCAGGCACAGCACAGTGTGTTTGTAAACAGACCTAATACTTTAGATGTTTTAGGTGTTATTAGTGTAATTAAAAAATATATAGATAAATTCAACATACAATCTTGTGCTTTTTCACACCATGAAGAGCACCTATATGGTGCACCTAATTGGTTTCTCCCCTCTGCAGCTTATGAAGACAGTGTACTTTAAATTATAGTGTCTCTTAGGGCCTCATCCAATTTGGGGCTGTTACTTGCAAGTAAATTCACGATTTGCTACTTTTGAGGTGCATGCTCGAGTAGCTCTACTTTCACTTAGCTATTCAATTGGCTGTGCCCGCAAGTTAGTCCCCCTTCCTGATAATCACAAACCATGCTATCTGTAGTAAGCATTTGGGAGCTTGAACAAGGACGCAAGCACGTATCTCGTGGTTCAAGCCCGCAAACTCGGAGCATGCTAAATGCTAATATAAATTCAATCCAGCACTATACAGTACTGTAAATAATGGGTGACATTAGAATTAAAAGCACAATATTCTCAAGATCGCACATCGCCGAAATATAATACTTTATTTCATGTTTAATTTCCGTCCAAAGTCCTACAGGCTTGAATGACCTCCAAGCCCATAACTCGTTATAAAAGGCTTTATGACTTCAATTAAATAAGGAGGTTGGATTCCACAGTTATACAGGCTTGAATGACCTCCAAGCCCGTAACTCGTCATTCAAGCCCGTAGCACTTCAATGAAATATGGAGGTTGGATTCCAAAGTCATATGGGCTTGGAGGCTGAAGCCCGTAGGACTTTATGAAGAAAATTGAACGTCAAATAAAGTATTTATTTATGCAGATTTGCGAGCTTTAGAATGTTGTGCTACTAATTCATAGACCAAACAACACTTTCACTTGTAATAAAAGTACAGGATTGCTTTTTTATTTGCTTTTAAAGTGCTACGATTTGTAAGTACCGTATTTATCAGCATATAACACGCACCGGCGTATAACATGCACCTCATTTTAAGAAGGGAATTTCAGGGGGGGGGGGGGGGAAATGTCAAATAAAGAACTTTGAAGCTAAATCCTCAACCTCAACCTCCCTCCTCATCCTCAACCCCCCTCCTCAAACCCCACATACTCAACCCCCTCCTACACTCCCCCATCCTCATCCTCCTTCCTCAACCCCCCTCCTCAATCTCAACCCCCCTCCTCATCCTCAACCCCCCTCCTCAACCCCCCTCCTCATCCTCAACCCCCTCCTCAACCTCCCTCCTCAACCTCCCTCCTCATCCTCCCTCCTCAACCCCCCATCCTCAAATCCCCTCAACCCCCCAATCCTCATCCTCCTTCCTCAACCCCCCTATCCTTAACCCCCCTCCTCAACCTCAACCCCCCTCCTCAACCTCCCTCCTCATTCTAAACCCCCCTCCACATTCTAACCCCCCCTCCTCATTCTAAACCCCCCCCTCCTCAACCTAAACCCCCCTCCTCCTTAACCTAAATCCCCCTCCTCCTCAACCTAAACCCCCCTTACTTACCTGCTTCTGCTCCGGCCTCCGCTCCGCTCCTTGACCCGGTGACGTCACATGTTCGCCATCGCGCCACGTCATTAGCATATACCGGGCTCACATGTGCTGGCTCACATGTGACGTCACCGGGTCAAGGAGCGGAGGCCGGAGCTGAAGCAGGTGAGGGGGAGGTATTTAGGGGGGTTTAGGTTGAGGAGGGGGGTTTAGGTTGAGGAGGAGGGGGGTTTAGGTTAAGGAGAGGGGGGTTAGAATGCGGAGGGGGTTTAGAGTGAGGAGGGAGGTTGAGGATGAGGAGGGGGGAGGGAATATCGGTGTATAACACGCACATATCATTTGCCCCCTATTTTCAGGGAGAGAAAGTGTGTGTTATATGCCGATAAATACGGTAAGCCCTTTGCAAAACATCCTTGGTCGCAGTTACCTGTGGTTCGTGTTTAGCCATTTACGGGTTTGACGGAAGGGTAAATCGGAGCAATTGAATAGCGAGTTGTGATTTTGGCGGCTGTAAAAGATCAAAAGCTTTGAGGGAGGTAACTAGCGATTTTCAGAATAGTAGCGATAGTCACGCGCAGTAAGTAACCGGAATGGGGCTCGCAAGTAGGAGGCATTTGAATAGCAAAGTAACTTGCTATCTCCACTTGCGGGCCTGGATCTCAAGTAAGTAGCAATTGAATGAGGCCCTTAGTAACCAATCAGTGGCAACACTTTGCTGAGCGATGGTCACTGATTGACTAATTTGAAACACTGCACTTCTGCCTCTGTGTATTCATGAGTTGGATGAGCTACAGAAGGCAGACACAAACAGATTCAAATTGTATGATTTTGCGCAAAAAAAAACCCAACCAAATCTAATAAGCACTTCATAATTAAATAAAGTACATAAAAGTAAATAGATACATATGTATACTATTCTGCTAGTGAAATCCAGAAACCTTCCATATACATAGATTTTTTTTTAATACTAGGTTTGAACAATTTTTATTTTGACCAGCAACAAAATGTGTTGCCCAAAATTGCATTCCATATTCCAAATAAGGGCGTATTAGGGATTTGAATAATGGCAGAATTATATTTGTGTAATATGTGAATATTATTGTGGGGTGAGATTACAAAAGTCTAATATATTGATTGTTGTATCCTCCTGTCAATCACATATATAGCTGTCATACTTATGAATGTTGGTCATCGCAAGGCCCGGAAGTTACATGTTTGACAGGGGCTGCAATGAGCGCCGAAGGCTGAAGACACTCATTGCGGGGCTCGTGATGAGCGCCAAAGGCGCTCATTGCAAGGCCCGTACATGACTGGCTTGAGGGGGGGAGAGGCTCCAAACGGCTTATGAGTTACAGACTTCAAAAAAATTGCGGCTTTAACGGCCGCCATTTTTTTATAAGCTTGTGACTCGGAAGCCGTCCGAAGACCGCCAAAAGACGTCAATTAATAAAAAAATTAACTTACAACCTCACACATAGCATAGAGGGAGAGGCAGGGAGCTTGTAAGTGAGGTTGCAAGCTAATTTGATATTTAATTGATGTTTTTGTGAGGTCTAAAAACGGCTAAGCAAGAAAAAAATGGCAACCGTTTTTTCAAGCCCGTAAATCAGAAACATATTTCGGGCTTGGGGAAAATGAACAATTTCCCAAGCCCGCAAATGATTTCACACTCGTAAATGCAAACAGGAGCACAGAGGAGGGCGGGGGAGAAAGACACAGTGGAGGGAGAGGGGGAAGAGGGTGGAAAGGGACACAGGGTAGGGAGTGGGGAGAAAAGCGACACAGGGGTGAGAGAGGGGAAGAGACACAGGGGAGGGAGATAAGGGGAAGGCGCTCATCGTGAGCACACAAGTTAGAGGGGGGAGAACCTTGGACTGTATGGCAAACAACATTGCTAGGCTTCAAATTGTATTGCCGTCATTTTTGACGGGCAAGTCGCTAGTTTGTTTAATAAAATCTAATCCAAATAGAAAGACCACTTAGATAATATGAATCAAAATCTGGAATGCTAGAAGAACATTTTCCTTTTTTTCTAGACATTTTATTGAGAGTAAAGAGTCAGTACATTATGAGATATCGGCAAGGAACATAAGCAATTTCATTTAGCAGATATTGTTCTAGAATAAAATAAACTTTCTTGTTTTGTTGTTAATTTTGTAGCTGCCGGCTGTCTTACTACCTTTTACTCTACCCCTCCCTCGTTTTCCAAGGTTTTCTATTCTTGTAATTTTTCCTCAAAATGGTGGATATAATTATTTTCTGATGTAGCTAAATTAGACCTTTGGGGGTGGTTCTAGAGGGTAAGAGTGTGTTTAAATGTAAAGAGGTGCATTACTATATACCCTTTGGTATATGAGGAAATAAAAAAGAAGGGGCAGCTGTTTTAAAAAAAGAAATAAAGAACATACAAATGAAATAGAAATATGTGATAAGCCTCCATTCAAATAAATACAAAAATGGAAAAAGAGACAACAATTGAATAGAGTGATAGGTATAATGAACTAACACATTCCTGGTCCACTCAATTAAAACTCCTTACAGCAAAGGGATAATAAATTGAACTTAAAAACGTACTATTAATAATCGGGTCTAGCAACTGTTCAATAATTTGCTAGTCATTTGTTTATGTTATGTACATTCAATTTACTTAGGGCCTCATTCTATTATCGGCCGTAAATCGGCCGTAAGGCTGCGATTCCTTGCGAGGGTTCAGTTAACTCGCGATTCTATTATACGGCCCCGCAAGGATCTCCTTTTACGGCCGGCCGCATATCTTGGAACCGGCCGTAATCTGTGAAATATAAAAACTCAAAAATAAATTCAAGCCTGCACTGTACAGCTCTGTAAATGCTAGGGATCATATTGGGGGACATGAGGATTAAAAGGAACCCACTCTCAAGCTTGCACATCTGCCCAAACCCGAGTTCAAATTAACTGTTTATTTGCCGGCTGCGGCGTGGGCGTGTCTGAGGTGCTCCAAGCACTCTGGACTTTTTACATGGATATTTTACGGATATTAAAAATGAAATATTTTACGGATTTGAGTACAGGATAATTATGTGCTATTTTTTCTAACACCTAAAATCCCTTTATAGTCTTCTCAAAGTGCAGGATGGCTTTATTTGGGCTATTTTATGTGCTTAATTGGTGCTAGCGAGACCTTTTTCCTGCAAGTAACTGCGGCTCGTTTTTAGCCTTGCAGAGAGGTTTCCCGGAGCAATTGAATTGCAAATCTCTTGCGGCCGTTTTAGATCAAAGGCTTTCCTCCGGCGCGATCGGCCGCAAGAGATAGCAAGGCACCGGCCGCAAGCCTGCCGGAGCCTACGGCCGTAAGGGAATAGAATAGCAGAATAGCTTGCGGCCGGTCCTTGCGGCCCCGCAGCGGCTGCGGCCGATAATAGAATGAGGCCCTTAGGGTTTACTGTCTACCAGTGAGATCTCAATATAATAGTAAGGTTTTAAGTTCAATGTATTCCTTTACTGTAAGTAGTTTTGAGTGGGTCAGGAATGTGTTAGTTCATTATACCTATTTTTCTTTTCCATTGTTGTCTCTTTTTCCTTTTTTGATTTATTTCAATGAAGGGTTGTCACATATTCCCATATTGAGCATTTTTTTGCTGGTGTTAAGCACCGTCAGTAAGAATCAACAGTAATAATACAAATTAAATAAGTCTAATAATAAAGGAACAGATGTGTTAGATAATTAGGAAGTAGCATCTCTGCTTCTCTATCCGTGCATATAATTAAGTACTGCTTAATAAGGTATTATCTGCATACATTTTCAGAGCGTCTTTCAAGCTCCAACCAGGGCCCAGACCCCTGTCAGTCCCTCCATGCTCCTCCTCCTCCATATTAATACTAAGTGTTGGGGGGATGTCTCTGGGGGGTGCTATTGTGGGAGTTCAACCAAGGTCCCCAAGCTCTTAGAAAGAAGCATATATGTGTCTGATAAGATGTGTGTAAGCCTCTCATTTAGCATAACCTAATTTATTTTTTGTTTAACTTGTGCCAATTCTAGGTAGAGGTCATCTTCTGTTAATGCAGCAGCTCCACTGTCAATCATTTCTTCAAGTTCTTGTATTTCCAGATCATGGAACCCTTCACCATCCACCCTCCTTGCCAACTCCATACGGTCTCTCATAATCTCCTGGATTGGCTCTTCAGAAATGTAAGTTTGTGGTGTACACATTGTGGCCAAAGGTTCTTCCACCATGAGTTGACTGTTTCCACCTTAACAGCTTTCACGGCTCTCTCAACGACACTAATGGCATAGGTTATGATGTAATCCTTCAGGATCTTCAAATCTGTTTCCGCACCAGGATCTTGTTTGGTAGCCTGCACAATCCTCTCCATTGAGTACCGCGAGTAGTAAGCATAAAATGTTCGTATCACACCCTGATCAAGTGGCTGGATTATGGATGTTGTGTTGGGGGTCAGGTAGAGGACCTCCACGTCATCACTTTTGAACTCTGTAACATTTCGGTGTCCTGGGGAATTATGCAGTAAGAACAAAACTATTAATGGCATTTGCTTACTTGCAAGGTATTTTCTCACCTCCACAACAAAACATTGTTAAAACAATCAAAGAAAAGTGTTCTTGTGGTCCAAGCTTTTTTATTGCTCATCCAAAAAGTGGGAGCTGGGACTTATCTTTTCCCTTTAATGCTCGAGAATTAGCATATTTGAAAATGATGGTAGGCTTTATTATAAATCCAGGTGCATTTGCATAGAGCAGAATGGTAAGCCTATCCCGGCCTGCCTTAAAGCCTGGTGCTCGCTTTTCCTCTTTACTGATGAACGTACATTGAGGCACTTTCTTCCAAAACAGTGCTGTTTAATTAGAGTTGAAGACTTGCTCAGGTGCATACCCCTTCTCTTCAATACATTTCCTTAAGGTCTCAGGAAATTCTTTTGCTGCCTCTTGGTTGGCAAAGGCTTTTTTCTTTTTCATTTGTAATTTTAACATTACGTAGGCCAAATCGTTTTGTGAAATTATGAAACCAGCCTTTGCTAGTATGAAACTCTGTAGAGCCAGACCCTTTACCATCACCACTCCTTTCTTTTATAGAAGTGTATAAACATATCGCCTTTTCTTTTATTAGGTTGACATATACCTGAATACCTTTTTATAGCAGTCCTTTACGCATAGAAAAACTGCACTTTTTGCGCGGGAGACGTGGTTCTAGCAATTGATGTAAAGTTTGAGCCCCACTGGTGTACCAACTGCAACAGCTGAACGAATTTGGACTTCCTTTTTTTTATATATATATTTATATATATATATATATATATATATATATATATATATGACAGTAGATTAATTGATGCCATAATGACGAGCAACCTCAGCAGACTACTTTACTAAGCATATCCAACATTTCCACTTTTTCTTGCAAAGTTTTCACTTTCTTCTCTCTTTGAACCACTTTGATTAGCAGTAGAAAGTGGGAATTTGATAATACTGAACAGTGTTACTTTCTTTTTTTTTTTTTTTAAATGAAGCTCCTGAATATACTGCTTTGAATGTATAACTATATTTTGAGGCTTGTCCCTGTCAGCCAATGTGCAGCAATATAAGTGTATGGCTCATAAGTGTCTGCCAATGAGATCTAGAGTTGTGCATACACTGCCCACACAGAGGTCTTTCTTATTAGTTTCCAGTACCTTTAAACAAGTTTTACTTAATATTTTAATACTAGCGACTTGCCTATCAAAAAATGACGGCAATAAGATTGTAACGCCTGTAAATTTTGCTAGTGTTCCAAGATGCTTCGGCGCTCATTGCAACCCTCGAGCTGAGCGTCTTTGGCGCTCATTGCGAGGCTGTTGGTTGTTTTTTTTTGCTACTGAAATAATTAATAAAATAATCAATATACTTTACCTATTTTGAAGTTATATATGCAGGAAGCATTGTGCAGATGTTTTCATGTTGCTGCAGCATACAATGTGTGTTTTGAGTGCTGTGGAGCTGCTGTGTAAGTGTCAGTAATGTGTGCAGTGTGTAGTGTAAATAGTGTGCGTGCGCAAGCCAAATCCGTTAGGGTAGCTGTGTACTTCCGCATTGTGTAAGTTAGTGTTGTAAAATGGCGCCTAATGTGTGGTACGCGTCTATGGCTGATTTGGCGTGCTTGTTCCTGGATCCCGTCCGTCTTTTTGGGAAAAGCTGTATGTGTTTGGTGGTGTTTTGCGTCTATAGGGTCCTGTAGCCTCGTTTTAGTTTTTTTTGGGCGGACATTTTTTCTCTTGCCTAGGGGATTTTCGGGTGTCTAAACTCTTCTATTTCAACTTAAATTGAGGTGTAACTTCAGTTTCCGAGGTTTTGGGTGCCCCCCTCCCCCCCTTTGCTGTGGATAAGCTTTTTATGTATTTGTTGTGTGTATTTATTGTGTTTTTAATGTTTTCATGTGCGCAGGCTTCCGGCGGTAAGGTCGTATTTTTGTGAGGTCGTAATGTTTTTTTTTCTAACTTCCGTGTCTCGTATTTGTTTCTTGTAAGTCCATAAATTTTGCGAGGTCCACAGTTGCTGGCAAAGAGAGCCTTTGGCGCTCGTTTTGCGAGGGCCGCAGCGTTAGCAACAACCCGCTTGCTTACAACTATATATGTGATGTCTAAAACACACTTGTTTAAATGCATGTAATATGCTGAACGACTATTAAAAACCACTATCCCACTCTTTGTGTCTTCCTGCAAACACTTCTGAGCACTGGAGCTTCTAGACCCAGAGTACTTGCAAGTTTGTTATTGCCAAGATTTGCATACAGTATTGTACTATCCCCCTTCTGGATAGCAACCGTGTCTTGGTGAGGGGGCTTGTGTACTTCAATGAAGCTGTGAGCTATACCATGTATGGTCACCCAAGATAGCCAGGTCATAGCAAAGAGGTCAGACAAATTGTGGCACACTTGAAAAGTAACTGGCAACAAACTCCAGTATCTTTGCCAAGATAACCTTATGGATAAGCACAACCTCAGACAGAACAACGAGCCTGGTGTGCTGTTTTCCATAGAATCACGGAAAGTCAGACATGCACTTTTAAATTTTTCCTTTTCTTTTTTTGAAAGATATTTCTGTGAAATAATATCCTGTGTTTGATTCCTGCATCTGATGTTTACAAGTAAAGTGTGTTTATTTTCTATGTTGACTGATTTGGTACAGGTGAGAGGGGAGTGTTTTTACCTGGGTTAAAATTGCATGTATACATTTGGGCCTTGTGTGTGACTGTTTGCAGGAGGGAGTTCAAAGAAAAGGATCAAATTGTAGTATTTTTTTGTCATTTGTAATTAGGAGTCAGTTCAGTGGCAACCTCACTCAGTGTACATCCTGTCACATGTATGAACTGTTTGAACAACTGATCCAGGGCCCATACCTCTGTGAGCATGTTGCCTCTTAAATTGAAGAACTGGAGAGGAGTATTGCAGCACTTAGTGATATTGCTCCACTGAAAAGGGAATTGGTGCTCACTGAGCACAGTTTAGCTGGCCCTAGCATGGAGGTTGGAGATGGGGCTATTGAGGATGTCCAGGGAGGTAGCTGGGTTACAGTTAGAATGGGAATCAGGGGGAACAGGAGCAGGCCAGTTCTGAGTTGGCACATACCAACAGATTTGCCAGAGTGAGTGAAACTGTTGGGGATGTCCATTCAGGAATGGCAATGCCAAATAGAGCTGTGTCCTCTAAAAGTCGGGAGAACACGTCTACTGGAGGAGTGGGAGAGCAGAATAGGTAGAGAAACGGACAGGTTTTGTGGTAGGGGACTTTATTATTAGGAAAGAAGAAAGGGTGATTTGTCACCCAGATCCCAGCAATCGAACAGTTTGCTGGCTCCCAGGTGCTCGGGTTCGGGATGTTGTGGATTGGGTAGATAAATTATTGGGAGGGGCTGGAAATGAGCCGGGGTCTTGGTACATATTGAAAGATGGAGTTTCCTAAAGAATGATTTTAGATAATTAGGGAATAAGCTTAAGGCAAGGACCTCCAAGGTAGTATTTTCTGAGATACTACCAGTGCCAAGTGCTAACCCAGGGAGACAGATGGAGCTCAGGGAGGTTAATGCGTGTCTAAAAAAGTTGTGCACTAAGGAGGGGTTTGGGTTTTTAGAGCACTGGGCTGACTTCTCACTTTGGTACAATCTCTATAGCAGGGATGGATTGTACCTTATTTACGAGGGAGCTAGTGTGCTAGGGGAAAGGATGGTAGAACAGCTGGGGGAGTTTTTAAACTAATAGGTGGGGGGGCTGATAGAAGTAATGAGGTAGTAAGTGTAGAGGGGGTAAGGAATTAATTAATTAGTCATGTGGGAGGGTTAGTATAGTCAATAGGGAGGTACTGCTAAGTAACTCAAGTACAGTGGCAGGCACTTCAAAACTACAGACTCATAACATAAGGTGTATGCTTGCGAATGCCAGAAGCTTGGCAGAAAAAATGGGAGAGTTAGAATTATTAACAGGTAATGAGAATAGGATTTAATAGGCATTACTGAAACATGGTGGGATGAGTCTCATGACTGGGCTGTTCGTCTGGATGGTTATAATCTATTTAGGAAAGATAGGGGGAAATGGTAAAAGGGGAGGAGGGATTTGTCTGTATGTTAGGCTTATAGTCAGAGAAGATATTTATAGTGGAACTAGCAGTAATATTGAATGTTTGTGGGTAGAGTTAAATAGCAGAGGAGCAAATTCAAAAAGAATATTAGTTGTAGTATGCTATAATCCCCCAAATATAATTGAAAGTGAGGAAATGCAATTATTGTTACAGATTGGAAATGCAGCTAAGCATGGTCAGGTTATAATAATGGGAGATTTTAACAAACCTGAAATAACCTGGATGAGTGAAACCAGCAGTATGGGTAAAGGGAGAAGGATCTTGAGTACACTCAATGATCATTATATGGCCCAGGTTGACCTATATGACAATGGGAATTTCAAATCTTTTGAGAAGCTGATGTCGGAATTTGGATTACCCAACTCAAAATGTCTGGAATATGAATTATTAAAAAATAAGTTTAATGAATGTAAGTACAGATTAGTTCAAGATAGGGATTTATCACAATTTTAAAAATTAGCCCTATTTTGTGACGGTAAACATTTAATATTGAAATGCTACAATATTCTAAAAGAGGAGGACAAAATAGATAAAACTAGAGGAATGATTAAATGGGAAAAAGAGTTTTATATTTCAATTCCACTGAAAAAATGGTTTAACGCCTTTGATTTGAAATATTAAATTATTATTATTAATAATAATAATTATTATTATTAATCAATCATTTCGAGAAAACTATTATAAAGTAATTCTGAGATGGCACTCAGTGCCAGCTAAAATAGCAATAATAAAAAAGGATGCAAATCTAGGAATATGCTGGAGACTATGCGACCAACAGGCATCCTACAAACATATTTGGAGGGAATGTCCCTTAATTAAAAACTTATGGAATAGTTGTTTCACATTAATATCAAAGATTTGTAAAAAATAATTATTTGTCCAACCTATGAGATTGCTTTATTCCATATTTTTCTGGAAAAGTGGAAGTTGAGAGAGAAAGCCCTTATCATTCACATGGTATTGGCGACCAAATGGTTAATTATTAAATACTGGAAACAAGCAAAGGACCCCTCTACAGGAGAAATTGAAGCAGTGGTTAGTAGAAACAGAGAGCTGGAAAAAGATATAGAGTATTTGGGTATAGAGATTTTGGTCTCTGACAGATGGAGTATCTGGGACCATTATTGTACCATTATTGTACTAGAGGCTAAAACTCTTTAATTTATTGCCAGGGCAAGCATCATTAAGTAGAGTTGAATTACCAGCAAAAGCAAGATCAACTCTCCTTATTACACCTATTTTGAATGTTATGGAAATGTGTAATATGTATGATTGCTGTACAATTTTATATTTATGAGTGTGTTTTTTTTGTATGTTTGTACAATTAAAATAATAATAAAAAAAAGCAATTGTATACCATAGAATCTATGGTATAAAATTACCAACTGCAACTGACTATGTGGCAAAAATCTAATCTCAGCCTCCAAGATTGCAACCTACTTGACAAGAAACATATACTTGTGGCATTAGAATACAGCCATTAATAAGCCAACAAAGAGTTGCATAAATAGGTAACAGATTTACAGGTTGTTTTTTTATTTGTGTTTGTTTCATCAAGGAATAGATGAGATATTCTTGAATTGCATATTGTTTATAATGCTTTTCCCAAAAAAATATTTTGTTTTGTTTTGTATATGTAAAATAACTATTTTAGTAAACTCATTTTATGCCTGTAAAACATTTTCTTAATATTGAAAAAAAATTATATATGGCCCAGTTTATACAAGAACCTACTAGAAATGAAGCTATCTTGAATTTAGTCATTACGGTCTTAGTAATACAAAGTATAGACTGGGACAGGGAACAGGTGGGTAAAAACACTGAACATCGGCATGTGGAAATAAAAGTAAAGAGAGTAAATTACAACTAACGTGGTTTAAGAATGAATTAAAGATCAAGATACGGAGTAAAAAAACAGGCATTTATATTATACAAACAAGAGGGGACAGAGACTGCTTTATGTAAGTACAAGGATATCAACAAGGCTTAAAATTGGGCTATTAGACTGACTAAAATTGAAAAATGAAAAGTTAGTTGCAAAGGAGAGTAAGACTAACCCTAAAATATTTTTTAAGAATATTAATGGGAAGAAGGCGAGGAAGGAAGCTATAGGAACATTACAATGTGACACAGGCCGTCTGATAATTAGTGACCAAGAAAAGGCAGATGAGCTAAATAGGTTCTTTTCTTCAGTATATACAAGGGAGGTACCAGTGGTTGGGACACCGCAACATAATGGGGCTACACTACCTTTGCCAAATAATTGGTTAACACAGGATGTAATCCAAAAGAGGTTGGAAAAAATAAATGTTAATAAAGCCCCGGGTGCTGATGGAATACATCCAAGGGTACTAAGGGAACTGGGTTCTGTAATAGCCAAACCATTATATTTAATTTTTCAAGATTCACTCAACACAGGGTCTCTACCAGATGACTGGAGAAAAGCTGATGTGATACCTATATTTAAAAGGGAGCAAGAGCAAATCCGGGGAATTATAGACCAGTGAGCCTCACTTCTGTAGTGGGATAATATACAACAATATGTCTAGTCAAACAGAATTATAAGTAGGAGCCAACATGGATTTATGAGGGATAGGTCATGTCAAACAAATCTTATTAGTTTCTATGAGGCGGTTAGTAGGAACTCAAGGCAATGCAGTCGATGCTGTTGTTTTAGATTTTCAAAGGCTTTTGAAAGTGCCACATGGAAGACTATTGGCCAAAATAAGGGATCCAGGAATTGCAATAAATATATGCACATGGATTGGGAGCTAGCTAAAAGACAGGAAGCAAAGGGTTGTGGTAATAAAATAATAAAAGTATTATCTCCATTTTTGCTGATGACACGAAGTTGTATAATTCAATCAGAAAATGATGTACTTTCTCTGCAAATGGATTTGCATAAATTAGAGAAATGGGCAATTAAATGGCAGTTGAGATTTAATATGAATAAATGTAAAGTTATGCATCTGGGAAGGAAAAATAGCCATGCAATTTATAAACTTAGTGAAGCAAATCTAGGTTTATCAGATATTGAAAGGGATTTGGGAGTGCTTATGGACAACCACCTAGGTAACAGTGCTCAAAGACAAGCAGCGGCTGCAAAGGCAAATAAAATATTAGCATGTATTAAGAAAGGTATAGAAGCCAGGGAAGAAGATATAATTCTGCCACTATACAAATCCCTAGCACCCTTTTGAGACAATTGGCAAAGCTTCCCTTGGGTTTTTTTCTGTTTGCCTTCCTCTGGATAAATGAACAACTAATACACATCTTGCAGATCAGATGAGATCTTAAAAAGTTGAACTTGGTGGGCTAAAAGTCTTTTTTCAAGCTCAATTACTATGTAACTAAGATTAAAAAGGACATTGGGCAGACTCAAGATAATACAGTACAGTATAGCACCCAATATATAAAATATTACTTGATTTTTACCTATATGTTAGAGCAGCAACTATACCGTTTTTCCTAAGGATTTATTTTTAAAGAAATACATATATATTTTTACATATATACACATATATATATATATATATATATATATATATATATATATATATATATATATATATATATATATATATATAAAAGTAGGAGCTGCCAGGGAGACGAGCAAATTTGAATGGCCTAGAGCAGCATAAAACCTAATTACACCCATGATTTAAATCCATGTCTTTAAATCTAAGCTATAACTACCCGCTTGACCCGCTCTGCTCCCGCCTCTGCCCTGAATGAAGCTACATGTGGGTCAGTTACACAGAAACAGACAGTAACACATTCTGTCCCCGCCCTCCTGTCACATCCCTCCAATAATAGAGCGTAGAGCCTGCGTTTCAAGCCTCATTTTCAAATTAACACGCAGACATTGAATCCGAATGGAGGCTTGCAACGCACGGTCTTGGCCGGCCTTCCGTGTTCACCTCCTCCCCCTCCATACACTGCTCTGACGTTGGAACTGGTCAGTTCCGTGTTTACACACCCCGGGGAGGAAGAGAAAGAGGGAACGAGGGCAGGGAGCCGGGAAGGAGGCTGGGCAGAGGACAGAGGGAAGGAGCAGGCTGGACAGAGGCAGACTGGAGGAGAGCACACTACTTATGGTATAGGGACACCTGCACTAAGGACAGGCTGTGCTAATATATATCATTATATCTACACGCTGTGTGAGGGTCCCTGCACCAGGCAGCTGGATGGTGCTGCACTGAGAGCCCCAGGACCCTGGAGGAGCTCATATCCATCATTGTATCCCTCTCTTGGAGCAGCACATACCCATTATTGCAACCCTCTCCTCTATATAATTAGATATTTTATCCCTGCTCATATCAGCCACTTGCACCTCTGACCTCCCCCAGCGGAATGTTTTCCAGAAGAGGTCATGGAGATCTCAAGAAATCTACACAGAAAGTTCTGGACCCAAAGAAGGATGTCCCTACCAGACTAAAGCACTTGCGTGCTGTGCTAGGTGAGTTGGGCCCCTATAGAGGGTATCAGGTGTCCATCACAAAGAATACATTACTTGAGACCTATGCATGTATTTATTGTTAAGTCATTCAGTCGTGTCCAACTCTCCGTGACCTTACGGACCACAACACATCATGTTTCAGGTTGTGCATATCCCTACGGTTATCTTGCCAAGGATACTGTAGTGGGTTTCCTGTTCCTTCTCCAGTGGACTGTGATTTATCTGATCTCTCTGCTATGGTCTGTCCATCTTGGGTGACCTTACATGGTATAGCTCACAGCTTCATTGAAATACACAAGCACCTTCCCCATGACAAGGTAGCGATCCAGAAGATGATGCATGTATAGTAATAAATAATATGCTAGCACAGTGAGCTCTTTAATATAATTTGTTCTTGCAGATCAGAAATAAACATATTGTTTTTTCTTTGTAAATATAATAGCAGTAGTGCTATAGTTGCTCAACTACATTTTCTTCACCTTTTAATTGTAGTAATTTGAGGTTTTGTATATAGACTCTTGGAATATGACCTCTCTTGCGTAACTGGAACTCACAGATGATCTCCCTTCTTACTGTATAGATAGGAAGAACTCACAGATGATCTCCATTCTTACTGTATAGATAGGAAGAACTCAGATGATCTCCATTCTTACTGTATAGATAGGAAGAACTCAGAGATGATCTCCATTCTTACTGTATAGATAGGAAGAACTCAGATGATCTCCATTCTTACTGTATAGATAGGAAGAACTCAGATGATCTCCATTCTTACTGTATAGATAGGAAGAACTCAGATGATCTTCCTTCTTACTGTACAGATAGGAAGAACTCACAGATGATCTCCATTCTTACTGTATATATAGGAAGAACTCAGATGATCTCCATTCTTACTGTATATATAGGTAGAACTCACAGATGATCTTCCTTCTTACTGTATATATAGGAAGAACTCAGATGATCTCCATTCTTACTGTATAGATAGGAAGAACTCACAGATGATCTTCCTTCTTACTGTATAGATAGGAAGAACTCACAGATGATCTCCCTTCTTACTGTATAGATAGGAAGAACTCACAGATGATCTCCCTTCTTACTGTATAGATAGGAAGAACTCACAGATGATCTCCCTTCTTACTGTATAGATAGGAATAACTCACAGATGATCTTCCTTCTTACTGTATAGATAGGAATAACTCACAGATGATCTCCATTCTTACTGTATATATAGGTAGAACTCACAGATGATCTTCCTTCTTACTGTATATATAGGAAGAACTCAGATGATCTCCATTCTTACTGTATAGATAGGTAGAACTCACAGATGATCTTCCTTCTTACTGTATAGATAGGTAGAACTCACAGATGATCTTCCTTCTTACTGTATAGATAGGAAGAACTCACAGATGATCTCCATTCTTACTGTATAGCTAGGAAGAACTCACAGATTTGGATGATTAACACTTGAAATGTTTTAAATGCTGTAAACTAATGCAACTGCCTCTTCTGGATCGGTACCTTGTTGTGGTGAAGGGTCTTGTGTACTTCAATGAAGCTGTGAGCTGTACCATGTACAATCACCCTAGATGGGCAGGTCATAGCAATGAGGTCAGACAAATAGCGGCCTGCTGTAGAAGGAACTAGTAATGTCTTTGCCAAGATAACCTTATGGATAAGCGCAACCAGAGACACAGCGATTTTGCCATGGAGAGTCGCACAACGACTAATGCATCTGCTGTACCTGTTAGCCTTACACATGCTATGGATGTGTCCATATAGCTGAGAGAGTGTCATGTGTCCATAGCAAACCATGCATTACTGTGCATGTATTGTAATAAATAATATATTACTATACTGAGTTACTTAGCACAAGTGCTTCTGGGATATCAATAGTTACCGTGCACTGTTTTTGTTTGTAAATGAAAAAGTAGTAGTATTGCAGTTGCGGAATTCTGTATTCCTCGCCATAATTATTGTAATCCAAGCAAGAGGCCTTGTCTTCAATGTAGACTCTTGGAATATGACCTCTCCTATTGAAGTGGAACTAACAGATGATTTCCCATTGTAAATTATGACAGTCTGATTAGGAAGAGGTCACAGATGGTTTTATCTTCTGCTTTAACTTGGTTTTGTGGTAAACCAAAGTAAAAGGCTCAATATTGCTGTTTTCATTCCCATCTTTTGTTGATTTGGGTGATTAATATTGGAAGTGTTTGTAACTACTACATGTTTACTCTGTTATTAGTCACTATTAAGCTGTGTATGTGCTATTTATGCTGAAATATACAGAGGAAATGATGAAAACCTCCAGTGCCATCCTCAGTATGGAGACTGAAAGGTGTCTCGCTGTCCTACCAGTTCCTACCAGTCGTATGACAGGTGATCTCCTGTAATGTTTTGCTTCAGTTTCCAATTCAGACACCCTGATAATGCAGAACACCTGCTTTATTTGACTAGGTGACGTTTCTTTTTCTGTTGAAGAAGCCTATTGTTGTAATTGCCCGTTCTGTAGGAATACTTGCAAGACCTGTTAGTTGCTTAGTTTATATATACATTTAAGTCTGTTGCTAACATGTACATGGCGTCGCACAGTCGTGTCCGACTCTCTGTGACCTCATGGACAACACACCATGCTGATCCACTTGGTTTTCATAGCAGAGATACTGGAGTGGGCTGCCAGTTCCTTCTCCAGTCGGCCACAGCATACAGCTCCTGGTATTCACAGGTGGTCTCCCATCCAAGTAATTGCCAGTGTGACCTCTTGGTTCCCTGGCTGTATTCAAACCTAGGATGCTGTGGTGAAAGCACCTGCATCCTAACCACTGGGCCACCAGGGAACCCTGCTAACATATACCACGCTTTAAACATATTGCATTAATGTTTGCTGTTGGTATAACTATCTGTCTTAACAATCTGTGGTAATGTACCTTCTATCTATTTGTGTCTGTGTTCTGTATGGAATATAATTCAGGCTAGAATATACATTAATATAAAGTGACACAGCAGTCATTGCTGAAATGAAAAATACACAAATAAATAAATGCACTTGTTTTTTTTTTTTTTTAATGAGTGGAAATGTTAAATAATTGAGCTATAAAGTTTGAGCGTTTTAAGCATAAATAATTTATACAGGACCTACTTTTCTCTAAGTCTCCATTAATTAACTCTCAAAGTCGTGTAGTGATAAGGAAGAAGCCTGCCAAGTTGAATAAATCTTAATAGTCATGGAGATTTTTAATGGTTAAATCTTTGTAATTTATATATACTTAAACTCTTCTGGATCGCTAACTTGTTATCACATGGTATCGCTATGATATCATATTATTTATTACTATACATGCATCCCCTTCTGGATCGCTACCTTGTCGGGGTGAAGGGCTTGTGTACTTCAATGAAGCTGTGAGCTATGTAATGTAGGGTCACCCAAGATGGGCAGGTCATAGTAAAATGGTCAACGAAACCGCAGTCCACTGGAGAAGGAATTGACAACCCACTCTAGTATCTTTGCCAAGATAACCTTATGGATAAGCACAACCCATATGGTCATAGAGGGTCGGAAACGACTGAGTAACAACAGATACTTAAACCAGCTTCATACACATATCTTCCTTATTAATCCCCACTGTGAGCGTTAAATAATGACCTTTATTAAGGAGACTCCAGAAAGTCTGGTGTTTGTATAGATGATATATCCTTAAAATGCGCAACTTTCAAGCTCCATTAGCCTTTGATTTAAAAAACTGTACAGCATGTATTACATGTATTTGTGTGCTTTTCATTTCAGGGCCTTTGCTGTGTCACGTTAAGTGCTCTAGCAGCCAAGGAGTTAAAGTATATTTTCTGAATTAGAAATATTCTGCAAACTTTTAGTTGCTGTTGTAAAGTGCCATTGTCTGAGCATTTTTATGAAGGACATTTTAGCCTTTGTTTGGAATGAAAGAAGCAGTTTATTCAAGGAGAATCAATATTGTCTTGAAATATTTCCCAGCTCATCACATGCCAATTAAGGAACACATCAGCATCATTGTGTGCTCACTAATGCATAGGATCAGGGCCTGAACTTTTTGTTCTTTATAAATAAGATATAAGAGTCCGTCTACAGTGATCCGAGTACCAGCTCTGCTTCTTTCTATTTATAGATCAGTTTCTGATATTTTTATATATGTACAGCCGCTAATAAATGAGAATGTATATCAGTGGCTTGATGTTGTAGGTTGTATTTTGTTTATGCAAATGACCCTTAGGGATTAGTCTCCCTCAGGGTGGTGGGGGACTCCAGACGTGGACCCCTTGCTCACTGTGCCTTAGGGAGTTATCCGCTACACCTCACTGACGAGGCCCATAGAAGCCGAAACGTACGTCTGGGGTTTGATGGTTCTCTTGTTCAGGGTAGAATTGCCTGGTATTTCGGGGGTGGATCACTCTAGTGAGTGGTATCAGACAGGATATTTCTCCCTGTGAAGGGCACAAGTGGCTAAAAGAGGCTGCTCTCAGAGTGATTTATCATGTCCATAGAACTAACCTATTAAGGTTTATTTGTTCTCTGATTGAGCACCTCTTACTTTTTTTTTTTTTTAGGTTATAAAGAAGAACAGGCTTTATTCACATTTCTCCCCTTTTATCATGTTTTTCATGTGTAACAATATTATGACCTAAATAAAACCGGACTTGAAATATATTTACATACTTTATAACAGTTTGTGGGGTGGCTACCCTGGTGGTCCAGTGGTTAGGATTCGGTGCTTTCACCGCTGCAATCTGGGTTTGATTCCAGTCAGAGAACCAAGAGGTCACACTACCCTAACCCATGCAGGGTTCGGCCTGGTCAGTACTTGGATGGGAAACCATCTTGGAATACCAGGTGCTATATGCTGTGGCCCACTGGAGAACCCATTCCAGTATCTCTGCCATGAATACCAAGTGGATTAGCATGGTGGTGTTTTATAGTCCATGAGGTCACAGTGTTGAACACAATTGAGCGGCGTAAACACAAGTAACATGCTGTTATTTTGTTAGTGTGGAATTAAGCATAATTTGAATAAATGTATTATATAAATTCTCCATATAATTCATTGTATGTATATGAGGGAAACAGATAAGTATATCTATAGCAGTGAGTTCTTGCTTTAAAATGGTTCAACTTCTAGTGCCCGTGTCCACAAAAACTCACCCTCTGTAGGTAAATGTGCCATTACGATTTGCTCATTTGCCTTCCAAAATATGTTCTGTACACCAGGAGATAAGGAGAACCCGACACAAACAGTACTGAGCATGACTTTGCTCTGAAGCAAACTTCTACTGAAAATCATCTGTCATGTCTCTGTATAAACTTGTTTATGTGATGTTTCCATATCCTACACTATATTCATTTTTATATGGCAGAGAACCTATTGGTGGTCTCTTTAAAGGACTGCTGTGGTCAGTTTTTGTGTAATGATCTTTTAAATAACTATTTTTTTTTTTTATAATGGGGGAAAATGTTTTTAGAAAGCAAAATAAATAAATAAATTAAATTAGCACAAACTTTGCAACTTTTTCATTTTACCTTCTAAGTGCAATTATTCCATCCTTTTTCAATTGATTCAGTTTGCTAAGAGTGTGTGTTCTTGCCAATAAAAACATTGGCAGTTCTAGATGCCAAAGTTCCATTGTGCATATAGAAGTGTTCTTTTCATTCAGTCACCTCCAACCTCAGGAAGTTGATCAGTAGAAATTAGATTCCATTGCAGCATCATTGAATAGAAAAGGCAATAAATTTAACTATTCAAGTGTAGTTTTTAGACTTCCCTTAGATTGTAAGTTTGCGAGTTTTCAATCTTGTGTTGGTGCTTTAGGGAAAGGGAAAACTGTTTTTTTGCTGGAAGACAGGGATCCCCATTCTTTTACATGTGTTAAAATAGTTTTTGCCTCCTACTTACCCCTGTATATCGCTACGGAATATGTTGGCGCATTGCCAATAAAGGATCACATTATAGTTGTAGTAATTGCGAGTTGTCATCATGCAATGTTAAAATTACGCACTTGCACATTCGCCTGTGGCGCTCATTGAGGGGCTCACGATGAGCACCAAAGGCACTCATCGCAAGGCCTGTAAGTGACAGGCTTGACAGGGCTGCAATGAGCGCCGAAGGGCCAAAAGTTTCGGGTTGGACGAAGCTAGCTGTAAGCGGCGAATGTGCTCATTGCGGGGCTCACGATGAGCGGCGAAGGATTCACAGCTTGTTTTTGTCCGACTGTCTGCGACCTCATGGACAGTAACACACCAGGCACATATTCATCATGCTGATCAACTTGGCTTTCATGGCAAATATACTGGAGTCGTTCTTCAGTTCCTTCTCCAGTGGGCCAAGCGTATAGCTCCTGGTATTCATAGGTGGTCATCCATCCAATTATTGACCAGGCCCAACCATGCATGGCTTCAGGGTGGTGTGACCTCTTGGTTCTCTGACTGTAGATGAACCCAGGTCACAGCGATAAATGCACTGATTCCTAACCACTGGACCACCAGGGTACCCCATAAGGATTCCCAGTGGTGACATGTAAATATGGATGCAGTGCGTTACTTTTGTCTATGACAGGCGTTGCCTCACCATATTCATGCTTTGCTTATACAGCATATAAACATAGCCTTTTAAATACACTGAGAGTTGAAGTAGTGGTCTCCCAAACCAATCAATAAATCAATAGTAATAGTAAGAATAATGTTATATTGATGAGTATTTGGGGGATGTCATTATCAAGGTTTTTTCTCAGTGCCCAGAGTAAAAGTTAATCAACAAATATATGATCTAGCATCACATTCATGAAACCTAAGTGACATAATCATTCTTAGGAAGTAAAGTAATAAGCACACAAGGAAATGTTGTAATCTTGGAAACCTAGGTCAAACCTTAATCTCTTGATAATTAGCAAGAGCTTCCTTTTTGACCCTGTTAATGTGACAATTGGAAGCAATGGTGAGAGGATATCCGCAAGATCTTTATAAATTAAATATTTTCTAGATTTAAAGGGACATGGAAGGTTTCTGGATCTCACTGGGAATATAATATACTTATGTGTCCATTTGCTTTTGTTTACTTTATATTATTATGAAGTGCTTAAAAACTCTAACTGGTTTCTCCTTTGTGCAGCTCATGAAGACAGTGCACTTCTAAGTACAGGGGATGCCCTGTCTCATAGCAACCAGTCAGTGGCAACCTTCTGCATCAGGCTTCTTGAGAGAGGTCTGTGATAGGCTGATTTGAAACCCTGCAATTCACACTCTTCGAGCTACAGAGGGGAGACCCAAAGAGGTCAAATGTATTTTTTAGGCAGAAAAATAGTAAAACAAAGTATACAAGTAAATATATAAATAGGTATAATCAGGAACCTTTCATGTCCCTTTTAAACCATTTCTAATTGCTTTGTACAGAACTGTCAGAAACTGGTGTTTTTTTTTTGTTGATGTCTTTTAATTGAAGATTTTCCTGTTTGCAATAATATTCAAATGTTATTATCTTACATCTTCTCCAAGTGATAGCAGGCACTTTGTAATATTGTAGTGGAATAAATAATTTGGAATACATGATACAATAGTATCATTCTAGGAACAACATAACTGAATGATTGTGACATTTTAATAAATATAATTTAAAAAATATGCTTGCATGTGAGAGAATGACACATGCAAAGCAATACCTAATTGGTACTAACTCTTTTGGCACGCCGACATGAGCGCGCCGTTCTAAAATGCAGGTCAAATGCGCGCTGATACAAGACCGCAAGTTCTATCCCCTAACAACATGAACCCTTATAACCCTAACCCTTGTAGCCCATGCCTAACCCTAACCCTTGTAGCCCATGCCTAACCCTAACCCTTGTAGCCCATGCCTAACCCTAACCCTTGTAGCCCATGCCTAACCCTAACCCTTGTAGCCCATGCCTAACCCTAACCCTTGTAGCCCATGCCTAACCCTAACCCTTGTAGCCCATGCCTAACCCTAACCCTTGTAGCCCATGCCTAACCCTAACCCTTGTAGCCCATGCCCAACCTTAACCCTTAGACCCTGCAGCCTAACCCTAACCCTTAGACCCCGCAGCCTAACCCTAACCCTTAGACCCCGCAGCCTAACCCTAACCCTTAGACCCCGCAGCCTAACTCTAACCTTACCTGTTGTCCAAGTGTTGCGCTCCGGTCCGTCGCGCTATTGTCGATGCGTGCTCTAAAGTCGTACTACAGGCTCTTTTAAATGTGTCATATACACACACGGTACCCTCCTTACTGTATGACTCGTCCTTTAGTGAGTTAGTGCTAAAACACTGTTGCATTTTGGGGTCAAATTTTAACATAGGACAGGAGTTTACAAACCTGAAATTTTAGGAGCCACACATATTGGGAGCAAACCAAACCATTTTTTTGGGAGCCAGTGTATAGGTTATGTATTTTAAATATATAGAAAATAACTAAAAAGTTAGGAGCCGGCAGGAAAATTTTAGAAGCCATGAGTCTCTGATTTTGTGGATTTGTCAAGCCCTGTGATAGTACCATACTCGTATTGTATTTTGTGAGTAAGCTTTTAAGTTATTAACATACCCACAATGCATTGTATGGATCACCCTTTATACATTATTACCGTACCTGTATGGATTGTATGTAGAAATATATGTATAATAACATAAAACTTAGGAGCTAGCAGTAAAACTTTAGGATTTGTCAGGCCCTGCTATACCTGTAATGTATGGTATGCAATTTCTTATTTAAGACCCGTAAAAATTCACAATGTGTAATATTTGAAATTACATTGCGTTTTTAAATTTGCTCTATTTTGTTAATGTTTGTGCCATCTCTCTCTTGGGCTTTAGTTTAAGACATAATTTGTTACAAGGTTTGCAAGTAACAATGCAAGCAAGCTTCTCGACAGAAAACAATATGCTTCTATCTTAAAGGCATATGTAAGTTTCCTGGATAATGGATGCATCTGATAGAGGAGAATCAGTAGTGTATGCATTTTTTGCATGAAAAAATACCAAAATAAACATTTACAAAATCACCCTGATGTTTGCTAAATCCCTTCAGTTTGCAGGATGCAGCTTTTGTAAGTTGACGCCTCTTAAACTCCCTGCTAAGATTACCATAAAATTCATAATTTGTTTTGGCCAATCAGGAGGAAGCAGAGGCTAGCTGAAACATTTGTGTCGAACTCTTGGGTTTCCTGTGTTGCAATGCAGCCTGGGATATGTAGTCTCTCTACTCTTTATCTCTATCCTTGTCCTCTGATTCAGCTGTGAGCTCAGACCCCAACCAACCATGTGATTCCATCCTGCAGATAGTACTTCCTTTGAAAAACTCTGTACTTGGCTGCTTTCCTCTGCATACTTTGTTATGTAAGCTCACTGTGGGTGTGCAAAGCTGGATTTTACTTTCCCGCCTATAACTTAATATGTACACTGAACTTATCTATATAACACATATTTTTCTGATAATCACTGCCTGTTTCTTACCAAACATTTGAAACACAGGAAACTTATAAATAACCAATATTTGTTTTAATGGTTTATTTGGGCCTACTGTACAATGAATATAATATATATATATATATATATATATATATATATATATATATATATATATATATATATATATATATATATATATATATATATATATATTTTTTTTTTTTTTGCTTGAGAATAAAACCGGTCTTTATTGTTCAGAGAGCCAAAGCTCTTAAGTGTTTTGGACTGGCTCCTAGGTTTTTGACATTTCTACATACACTATTCCTTGACTTGTAAGCAAATTTAGTCAGGCTTGCTCCCAAGCCCTGAATGAAGAGCATTATTAAGCAGGAAAAGTCACAAAACAAGATTTTAACTGGAAAACAAACATATTTTGATGCCGTAATATAGAGTTTGTGTGTGGGGAGTTCTGGAGGAGTATGTATTCCAATTATTTTTTCTAGCGTCCTGTTCAGAGCAAGTGATATCAGATGGGTGTCAAAATCAAAAACATCCAATTTATATAGCAACTCACACTCACCCTTTCTATCCACCCCCATCCCTCTATCCAATCATGTTCCCACTACCAGGAAGTGATGAAACAAATGCAAGATGGATTCTTTTATATACAAATGAAGACCTCAAAAATTGTAGTTTTCTCTGTCTTTTTTTCTTTTCTTCATAACTTGTAATGTTATTAGGATCTTATGGGTTTGGCTAGCGCAAAGTGTGCGCTCACTGTCAGTAGTGAGGAATGCTGTCACAGCCTCTGTTGTGTTAAGGTGGAATACTGCAGTTACCCCAGCATATATAGAAAGAGTGTGTATACAGACATCCGCCAGAGGGCAATGTGAGTTTTCGGGCACCATCAAGTTCCAGGGAAGGCAAAGAACTATTCTCCCCTCCGACATGGAGACACTCGACGGCGCTGAATCGACAGCGAGGCCATCGCTATGTTCGGTGCGGGCACTCTGGCCCCCAGGGCCTCGGGCGTGCCCTCTCATAGCTCAAGGCCTCTTCTGTCGGCGCGCCTTGTATGCTAAAATCGGCATCGCCATCTGTCGGCCGGAGGTGGAACTGCAGCTGTCAGATTTTGCGATGGTGAAGAGGGAAAGGACCGTCTGTATAACTCTTTATATATCATTGTGTAATATATATATATATATATATATATATATATATATATATATATATATATATATATATATATATATTTGGTGTGTGCTGCTAACTGCAGTAATCCACCTTAACACAACAGAGGCTGTGACAGCATTCCTCACTCCCAACAGTGCACGCACAAGTTGCGCCAGCCAAACCCATAAGATCCATTTATTACATACTTTTCAAAATGTGGAGTGTTATGCACCCGGTATTTGCTAATGACGCGCCGCGCATGTCAAGGAGCGGAGGCCGGAGCAAGAGCTGGTAAGTGAGGGGAGAGTGGGGAGGGGGTTGAGGGGGGTTTAGGTTGAGGAGGGGGGAGGGAAAGACACACGGGGGGGTGGAGAGACACACGGGGGGGTAGAGAGAAACACAGGGGGGGGGGGTAGAGAGACACACGGGGGGGGTAGAGAGACACACGGGGGGGGGGGTAAAGAGACACACGGGGGGGTAGAGAGACACACGGGGGGTGCGGGTAGAGACACGGGGGAGAGTGACTCGAGTATAAGCCGAGGGAACCCTTTTTTGCCTTAAAAAAAAAGGGCTGAAAAACTCAGCTTATACTCGAGTATATACGGTACTCTATTTTGTTTTTATATACTTAAAGCTTTCAGAAAAATACACATTATAAACTCCAGTTCTTCATAAAAGCATACAATAAATCTGCTTAATCGTTAATTTAGGACATCAGAACTCTGGGGATAGACAGGAATAGTGTAGGATGGCAATAGGTAGTAGCTCAGCCATACGAGGGCCACAACAGTCCATTTCTCTTTTCTTGAGTACGGGTTGAAACACAGGCAGGGAGTTACTAAAATCTTGGAATTTTGGTGCCCTTTTGTGAAATGTAAGTACGGTAACTGAAGTTTGTGTTTATATTCTAAAAACACTTTTTTATAGTAGCTCAGTGTAAATATGGATTTTCTTTGTCCCTTTACAATTTGGTTTTCTAGAAACAAGTAACTAGCAATACTGACTACTTTACCACTTTCATCAGCAGTCTCTTTACTCATCTTCCATTTGGTATATGATTAACAATCCCAAGTCAATACAGAGCTGTTGATATTTAATGACCCCATAGTAACCAGATGCGTTAGATCTGTTTTATGATATATGATATCCTCTGGGATGCGTGTAAATTTATTTTAGGCTCACATGAAACTCACATGTTATGTTTCTAATGTTTTTGAAAGCAGGTTTGACCCATTACATTGTTTTTGTTTGCATGACAAATTGCTAATGCACTCCTTGACTTATAAAGTATCATAAAGAAATACTTTTATTCCATCAGTGCTGATTGGCTGATGAATCAGATTTGTCAGTGTCAGATCTTGACAATAGTGTAAAAGTGCATTTCCCCTCCCTCCATATATATTATTGCTTTTTTACACAAATAAAATGTTTAGTAAAGCCTGTTAGATGCTAGACAATACACTATGGTAATGTTTTGGATCAGTTTTCCATGTATTTTTGCAGAATGTTGATTATTGTTACCTGTAACAGGAAATTAAATATTGTTTCTTCTTTGAAGAAGTTTTATTGTGTTTTTAGCAACATTGCTTTTTTTTACTTTTGTATTTGCACAGGGGAATGATTATGACACTCAAATGACTGTATAATGTTTTACATAAAGAGCACATGACACTGAAAACATACAGATAACAGGACTTTGTCTACCAGTAAAAATATGGATTGAGTTCTAACCTTGGGTTCTTTGGTTAGTAAACTTCCCGGTGAGAGAGTTATATTTGGGGACAGGAATTCATATATATTGACAGTTATTGTCTTTCAGTACTTTATCAACACTCATCAACCATTGTCTAATGTGGGGTAAATAAATTCTGCGACTAGAAGGGTTTAATTTCAAGAGGAGGCTGTAAAAAAAGTACCGGATAAATGCTACAGAGCTGCACAATTAACTATTCGACGATGCCCAAAGATTTACTTACAGCCCTATTAAATTTGAAACCCGTAGCGGCATTGGTAAGCCCGCAACGGCTGTGTGCTTGAAACTTGTCTGCATTACATAGCTATTAATTTAGACCATGGTGCATGTTACGGGCAAACCCGTAAACCATTTTTCGCACGTTGGATGTGCGCCAGTGAACATGATCAATTAGTCAAACCCGTAGTTACGGATTTAGATGGAGCCAATGGCAATAGAGATCGTCATCATTACGTCACTGAAAAATGGAGGTTGGATTTCAAAGTCTTACGGGCTTCACTTACGGGTTACGATCTGACCCACATTCCAGTTATAATGCAATACTAATAAATCCGTTAATATGATATTCTAGTCTATGCGAGTTCCATTATATGTATTTACACATTAACATGTATTAACACAATTAAAGTGAAAATAAAGTATTTTATATTGCATATTTGCGAGCTTGCGAATGTTGTGCTATTCATTTTAATACCTAACATCACTTTCCCTTTAATTATGAGTACAGTGGTGTGTGTATATTTACATTGACAGAATCAAAGTGCAACCTGTGCCTGTAAGGGCCAAAGTTCCAAGCAATAACCTCTCTCCTCCTTCTCCTCCTCTACATCGCCACCATCCCATTGGGCCCTCAAGTCCTCTCAGCACAATTAATTGAAGTTAAATTCTCTGTTATTTGATGTAATTATTATAATGTTAGAAAGTGTGGATCTGTTTGGATTTGGCAAGGCCTCATTTATAGGACAGCAGAACATATTTAAACCAACATTGCAATTTCATAGTGTGATTGGAAACGTAACAATTACGTGCCGGACAGATCAAAGGATTTACGGGCGCGTGGTTCAAATTTTCACCTCCCGTAGGCTTTTTTTGCTCAAAACCTTCAGATCGGCAGCGGCTTGCTTTACTGGGCCAATTTAATAGCCGTAAGTCTTGCGGGCTATGTTATGGGCTAAGGTTTTACACATTAGGGGAATTTAATAAGGCTATTTGTGTCTGTTTACTTATATGTGCCCTGTATGGGCATGCCCACTGCAGCATATGCAGACAGAGGCTCTGTATGTCTTGATGTGCAGTGACCTAGCCTATCAGGAACCATGTCTCAGCAGCACTTTGCTGATTTTTGCTGAGAGATGGTCACTGATTGGTTAGTATGAGACAGAGCACAACAAGTGCTGCAAAGTCTGTCTTTTTGAGCTCAGAGGGCAGACCCAACAGGTACTATTTGTTGGATTTTAAGTCGAAAGTTTATAAGCACTTCTTAATAGATTAAAGTATATAAAAGTAAATAGATACACAGGTGTATTAGAATCTAGTAAAATCCAAAAGCCTTCATTCCATGGATTATGGTATGGGGAAAGTGCAATGCTTTCTTATTCAACTGGTTAAGATGGAAGTAGTAATTGACACTAGGGCTGTGTGTTTTCTTCTCTGAACTATGGTCAGATGCCCAGGATGCCATAATATGATATCAGAAATCAAATAATATATTCTATCTGTTAAACAGAATTAAAATGTCATTAAATTAAACATAAGGTGCTTCTCAGAATCTTTTGGTATAGAAGATGGAGTAGAGTTGCCATAAAGTTAGTAGCCCTGGCTCCCAGGATTTAAGTAATGTAGTAGAAACTTTGAGGAACCCAGATGACTGTACTTCTAGTACTGAGTAGAGGATTATTACTATGCAGTGAAGTAACACTGACTATAGTTATCAATTTAAAATGTGTTAAGACTTAACACGTTTATAACTGTACAGTAGTGACATTGCACCTCTGCAGAAGATTGCATAGCAGATCAGTGTTTAGTCATATGAGAAATGAAAGGCACAAATAATTCCTCATTTTGTTCCAAATCATTATAGGAACTTCACTGGTCGCATTACTTTTGGGCGCACGAGACGTACATGCGGTCATGTGCACGCCCATAAAGGCTGAGAAATGTGCGCACCCACACCAGTGCGGCAGTACAGCACTCTGCACTCACTCTCTCCTGCCCCACCTTCTCCAGCTCTCCAACCCTGAATAATCACCCTCTCCCCAAGTACTCACACCCCGTATTCACCCTCCTTAGTACTCATCCTGTATTCCCCGGTACTCATCCTCTCTCCCCAGCTCTCTCTCTCCCCATTACTCACTCTGTCTCTCCCCCTAGTAGCCACCCTCTAACCCCAGGTCTCTCTCCCCCAGTACTCGCCCTCTTTCCTCAGTTCTAATAGTGGCCGCCCTGTTTTCAGCCGAGCTGGTGTCGATGCGCGCATTTGTCGCGGCACACACGTTTCGTGCGTCCAAAAGTTGGGGTGCCAACCCCATTACAATTGTTTTGTGTATATTTGGTGGCTAGATCTTTCTGCTCTTTTATGCCTAATAACATTTTATTAGTGGATAAATATCCAAGCAGGCCCAACCTTTGTTTAAATGGCACTAAATTCCAGCACTCCTGAAACCTGTTGAGTAAAAATAATGACATGGAAGCATGCCAAGCATGTTCAGTATTTCTATTGCTTTTAATAAAGATCAATAATAAAATGTGACATTTCTATTACAGTATCCTCTGCTATCAGAGATCTGATCTTGAAGCGAGGCCTAGCCCCTCTGGTGTCATTGCATTCTGTTTGGCTCCTTGGCTATTTCTATGGCTCTCTCTGTAGAGGTTTTGCTTTATACATTGTTTTCTACTCATTATACTAGTGTAATGGCAGTGCTACCTGGGCGTGTTCGCATGTTATTACTAGTGGTGTAATCCATCATGATAATCTGCAGGTCTTTCCCTGTGGTTTTGTGTTAGTGGTTACATGGCAGTAATTGTAGCCAATAAAAGGCTCTTGTAATATACAATAATCTCTGCTGTTTAAGTATATTCCATATGTAGGTGTTTGTGATCTTGGATTACTCTAATATGGGGTTAAATATAATTCAGTACAGAATACATATGCCATCTCTAAATCTGGTGGTATGGCTATCTAGCAACAGAGCAGGAAACACATATGTTCTCCTCCTGCCTAACAGCCAGTTGTGATCCCACCTAATGGCATATTGGTCATGTGAACCATGCAGATTACAATTGTTCATTAAAAATGTTGCCATTAATGTCTGTTGTATTTTTTTTTTTTCTCCCATTTTTTTATATCTCCTGTAAACAAGGAATACAACTCCTAGGTTCCTTTGAGCTTTAGATGCCCAGACTATATCTTAAAGTTCTATTTAATAAAAAAGTAAGTTCTATTTTGTTCATTCTAATTAATGTCTACATACCAAAGGGTAGATTATGCTATGATTAATTAAGACTCACAGCAAAATGTTAAAAATACAAAATGAAGCGATAATGCATCAAAATTAAACTGAAAGTGTATTTAGACCCGAGCTGCTTTCAATGGATGTGGGATGTCTAGTCAAAAGGTAGATCTAGTGGTGACCGGTAGATATTGGAGTAGGAGGCTGCACAATATTTTCACCTTCTTTCCTGTTGGGTGGCCTTTATCAATGCCGGCAGCAGCGGTTGCTAGATGGCACTGCCTAGACTTTACTGGCGATGTTACTGAAGTTCATCGAAAATGTTACTCCATTTTAAGGTAAGGTGTTGGGGTAAGCGGGTTAGGGTTAGGAGCTTAGGGATAGGGTAAGGGGTTAAGAGGGTAAGCTTAAAAATTGTATGCAATCTCGGCAGTGCTTAGGAATTGTATACAATAGTGGCAGCAGTCACGGTCACATAACAGGAAAGATCCCAAATTGCTCATTTATGATCCTAATTTTAGTGAAATTTCCTTAATTTTCTAAAACTGTACTATGTATTGCAGATTTGTAATTAAAAGGCATTTTAAAACCAATATGCATTATTGAAAACCTTTTCGGTGTACCCACTTAAGCTGGCATTTCTTGTATACCCACAATGTTAAATTCTTGTGCGGAGGTTTAAAAGGAGGCAGAAATGTTGGATATAATATACAGTATCTGTCTTTTTTATTATTAAGTTAGAAACACCACAACTTTCTGTCTGTAGAGTAAAATATTACTGATGATTCATATATAACAAAAAAGTATAATAATATCTGACAATGGGTTTACTTGTTTGTTAACCAATATGTCAGTGTCACAAGAAGCATGACCTTTATAAATTGACATTGTATCCTGTATTAAAATTTGAGAGAGATGAGACATTTTTAGAGAACAGTATTTCACTATGTGTTTTGTTGCAAATGCAGTTTGGTTTTAGCTAACTTTGTATAATATGTAACGGTTTACATTAAATATCAAAAACAGCATTGCTTTGCTCATTTCTAGACAAATATCAGTGGTATTTTTTTCCTGTGGTAAAAAAATAGGTTTCAATTGAAATCAACATCATGCAAATTGTGCGATTTTTAACATAAAAAATATCTATCTGGGACATAGTGCATGTAGAAATGGTTAATAACAAATGACCACATGCAGACCCCAGGTAGTAACTAGGCTGATTAGGCTAATTTGCACTTTGGTCTGCACTTACTCATTCCTCTCAATATCCTATGGCATAGAATGAAAACCACACAGGCAGACCCACAGGGAGTAATTGGCAATTATTGGCAATTATCACCCGTGAAGAGATAGCAGCCCATACCTTGTGGATGGGTCTCAAAGGCTAGTTGACGGATACAAATTGCAAACATCTATGTGTGTCTATGGTAAGAATACACTTCATAACTAGTACATTATTATCTGTGGTTTTACAGTATACCATATTTGGAACATCCACTTTGGTCATTCACATTAAAAGTCTATAACTTTTATAATACAAAAAAGAAAAATTATTTATGCTGCTATAAATTAGAATCACTCTTGTGTGTTTTTTTGCATGACAAGTTTATTCACACTATGCTATATAATGAGGATTTTTATGAATATACTGCTTTATAATGCAGGTTCAAACACAACATGGGGCACAGGCTGTATGTAACACAGTTCTATCACATATATAGTTGTTGTAATTGCGATTTGATGGTCGCGCTATGTTAACAGTTACGGACTTGCACATGCACAATGTGCGGCAAAGGCCTGTAAAGTAGAGGGGGGGGGGAGGCGCTCATTGCTAGGCCCGCGACGAGCGCCAAAGTCCCTTATCGCAAGGCCCGCAAGTTAGAGTGGGGAGAGCCTCGAATTGTGTGCCAAACAGCATTGTCAGGCTTCACATTTTATTGCCGTAATTTTTGGCGGGCAAGTCGCTAGTCCAATATAATAATTGACAATGTGTGAGTAACTTCTCCACAATGCTTACTCCACAGGCGTCACACTCACACTTTGTCTGTAAATCCTCGTCCCAGCTGGCAATGCGCATATGCATGTTGACAGCTGGGACGTTTGCATAGAGCGCACAAACATAAAGAGAGAGAGGGTGCAAAGAGGGACAACATACACACACAGAGAGAGAGAGACGGCATACTTGCCATTTCACACACTGAGACAACACAGACCGTTCAACATAATATTCTATGATACCATCATTTATGACAGGCAAGTGCATGACACATTATTTGCATTTGAATCCTGATATAAAGTATATCATATATTCTCTAAATATGCTCTGGAGGTCTTAAAGTACCTCTGTACAATGAAAAAGTATATTTGTTTGAAAACTTGAAGAGCATAATTAAAAAGGGAAACGTCTTAATGCTTGATTTTTTATTTAAAAAATAAATACACTTAGTGCCTCTACTGGACCATGATATTTGGTCAAAGTTTTGTTTATGGTGTGTTTACATTTCTGGAGGTCATTCATTGCATCTATTGATGCAAGCAGCATGCTTTTGGGACTGTGATGTGGAAGTGGTGTGGTATTCATTTTGACCAGATTCAATTATCTAATGAAGCCTCCTGATCTCCCCCATCGCTAACCCTCTAAAACATTGCCTGAGAGCTGGATTATAAGAGGACAAAATGGATTCCTCTGTTCATAACCAGAGCCTTCACAGATTTGAATTCCTATAAAATAAAATGTTTTTAAATCCATGGTTTACACAGTTGCTAAATTTGGTTCTTACAAACTTCAATCACAAGTGTCTTGTGTCTTGAACTACGTGGTCCTTTGACATTGTTGCCAGCTGGTTTTGCAAAGGGATTAAAAGTTCATCACTTAACCTTCTGATTTACTCAATTTCCATGTGAAAAAAATTTGATTTACATGTTCCTATAAGCAAAAACAACCAGAAGGTCATGTCCAAATATCACTTGACTTCCAGTAACTCCGCCACAGTTGTACAGACGTCCTAATGCAGCAAATTACAGTGTGCAGGGATGAAAAGAGCGTTAAAGTGTTTGCTATCACTAGATAATTTATTTTGAAGGCTTGGCTCTGATTTCCACCTGATTGTATTTCTTTTTCATTGTGGCCTTTGCTCTCCAGCTCTGATTGACATTATAATGTGGCACTTGTTAGAGCTGATATGCATGTAGTGCTCAGCTTGATGAAGTCACGTAAAAGGTGACCCCCACCCCCACATAATTGTCATGGTTTACATAACTGTCTTTTGGAAGTGGAATGTGTCTATTGTATTCTTCTAAACTCATTCATATATACTTCAATACAATCCTGTCTTGGCTGAACATTGAAAGTGTAGTTTGGTATTTCAATGAGGTTCCCTAGGATGGTGCTTCCTACTATGAATACATCTAGGTCTCTGTGTGTGTCTCTGTCTGTCTTAGTGTATTTCTAAGAACTGCCTTAGTTGGGTACCCAAACCATTGCAAGTACCTACATTTCTCTGACTTAAGTTAAACTTATTTCCTGCTCAAATTACTCAGAAGTACCATTAATACACTTTAATCTGGGAAACTGGGCCGGGACATGCAAATGAGACCACAATGCGCACTCACTCTGTTAATCCAAAACCACTATATACATGGCTCCTTTTAAGCATATGCTCGCTGTATTTCACTGCTTTAAACACAGCATGGATTAAGCACAAACCAGGAGACGTACTCAGACAGAAATACAGTGAGCATATGCTTAAAAGTAACAGGATATAAGTTATCTTAGTTTTTTAAACATTCAAATGGAATCGCTCTTCAGCCCACTATACATGCATCTGTGTGATTTTTTTAAAGCACAGTCGAACGTTCCATTATAAACTCATTTTTTACTTATTTGCTTACCATTTTATATTCTTGAAGGGATTGGCTATTTGAATTTGTTTGCAATTTCCATTAAATTATTTTCAGATAAAAAATAAAAAAAAAGGTGAATAATGTTAAATTTTGGGGTGATGTCATGGTATTTTGTCCATAGGTGTTTTAGCTCACTAGTATGAAAAAATGTCTGAATGGATTTGTTTGAAAGTTGACAATGTAGTAGTGATTTAAAAAGTATGCCTGACTATTTTGGAATATTTTAAACCATTTTTGAGATATAATGGTTAAAAAAAATAATGTGATCAGTATGTTAAGTAGAGACTTGTGCATATGAACAACAAATCAAATTTCATGCATTTTGATTGGTCAGGTGATCTACTGTTTTAGATATACAGCAACTCGTCTGTAATGGTGAATGTTTGCCAGAGATGGAAAGTGAATGATAATATATGTTAATTACATTTTTAAATTATTCTAAAATATATACATTCTGCATGTTTGGAGAACGTACACCATTAGTAGCGAGTGAATGTTACATATTAGGATTAAAATATTTATTTCTAATTCAGTGCTTTTACTCTACCAGCTGTGAACAAATATATTCACTATTGTAGAAAGCATACATATTCACTGTTCTTTCTCTTGATGCTCAATATATAAAATCTCTAGGAAACGGAGTCACATTTTTTTTTCCAGCTGTTGGCATGCAAGGGTGAAATCATTGAACAGTAAATATTATTATCTTTTTATCCTAATATAGAACATTCACTCTCCACTAATGGCAAACATTCACCAAATTTGGGAAATGTACTCTGGAGCAATTTGAATCTCAAAATTAAAATGTCATTAAAGTTATTTATAAGTTTCATGGTTTTCAAATGTTTTGTAAGAAACAGGCAGTGATTATCAGAAAAATATGTGTTCAGAGTACTTACAAAGTTATAGGCAGGAAAGTAAATTCCAGCTTTGCACACCCACAGTACGCTTACATAATGAAGTACACACAGGAAATGCAGCTAAGTATGGAGTTTGACCTTTCAAAGGAAGTACTTGCTGCAGGATGGAATCACATGGTTGGGTGTAGTCTGAGCTCACAACTGAATCAGAGCACAAGGATATATAGAGAAAGAGCCTACATATCCCAGGCTGATTTGCAACACAGCAACCCGAGAGTATGATACAGATGTATTTGCTTTCTCCTGATTTGCCAAAACTAATTATGAATTGTATGCTAATCTTAGCAGTGATTTTCAGGTGACAAAAGCCTCAGCTTGAAAACTGAAAAGATTTAGCAAACATCAAGCTGAGTTTGTAAATGTTTATTTAGTTTTTTTCATGCAAAAAAAAAAAAATGTTTGCATATACTACGGATTCCCCTCTATCGGATGCATTCATAATCCAGGAAACTTAGATATGCCTTTAACGTAAACTCATTTGCTCACCTCCTCTGGCAAACATTCGCCATTACAGACAAGTAAATATACTATTCTAGAATTTTACACTTCAAAATGTAAATGTCATTATTATAAATTATTACATTATTAAACCTTTTACCTGTATAAATAAATATCCAGTAAAACAGTAGTACATAGCTGACACATACTTCCAGTGCAAGTGTCAATATCTCTTGCTCAATCCTGGCTTCTGGCCATGGTCAGAAGCTGTTAGGGATTAAAGCCCAAGCCCTAGTGTAACATTGATGAAACATGGCCGATCAGTTTGTCATCTGGACCTACCCAGATAGCTGGAGGATGGTGAGCAAAGTTACTTTTTATTTTTTTTTTATTATTATTAAACTTACATTTCCAGTTATCACTTATATTTTTTGGTGTGTGTGTGGAGCTTTGACTGGCCCTTTAAGGAATTTAAGACATGTTGATGGCATGAAGCTGTGTGTGTTTGCGTTGTTTAGTCGTGTCAGACTCTCTGTGACCTCATGGATGCAACACACCATGCTGATCCACTTGGTATTCATGGCAGAGGTAGTGAAGTGGGTTGCTAGTTCCTTCTCCAGTGGGCCACAGCATACAGCTCCTGGTATTCCTAGGTGGTCTCCCATCCAAGGACTGACCAGGCTGAACCCTGCTTGGCTTCAGGGTGGTGTGACCTCTTGGTTTACTGACTGGAACTGAATCCAGGACACTGGTGAAAACACCGAACCCTAACCACTGGACCACCACGGAGCCCTGGCATGAAGCTATACTCGGGCTAAATGAAGCCAACATTTTAGGTATATACAATGGCCACACCACATGGACATTTTCATCTAGTTTCATTAAACTGCATATGTCACGTGTGTAACAATGCATATTACTTAATTCCCACATTGGAACAATTTGTTTTTCAGGCTGGGATTGTATCTATAATAATACTGCAATTTGTTACTATTAAATTATTCCAAGGTCACTGTTTAGCTGTTAAACTTTACAAACTCATACATTAATATGCAGCTGAAAGGGCACTGCTGTGTCTTAACAAAGAAACCACTTTTAACATATCACATATTATAATTGTCAAACTGCGAGTTGTCGTTACGCTTTGCGAGCTCGCAGAACTGCGTCCCTCTCGAAGCAAACTCGGACCTCACTAAGCACAAAACACCCCCCGGGACGTACTCGCCTTATTCATTTTGCAAGTCTTTCTTCAAAAACAACTCTTTGGATGAGAACATTTTGTTCTACATTTAATTTTGTTATCTTTGGTAGCCATCTAGGCTTAGTACGCATAAATAACTTTTGATTTTATTAAAAAGGCAAAAATAGGGCTGTTATAGGCATGGAGAGGTCTGTTTCTGTAGGATCTTAATAGGCATTGGTTTACATGTGTAATCATACATATTCATGTATGTTGTGTAATCATACATGTTGAGGTTTCAGTTGTTTAGGGAATGTAAATGTTGTTTTATATTTTCTTTTGACATCAAATAATATAATACATTGATAATAACTTGTTTTATTTTTTTATTACAAATAAAGAGAATAAGTTAGTTAATTTCAAATATTTTCATTATAATGAAATTGAGAGAAAAACTGGAAGTTTAATGAGCATTGTCTATTTGTCTTAGCCATTAACTTTTTGCAATGCCTCCCTGTCCCCTATTTCCACACCCCTCCCTGTTCCCTATTTCCTAACCCCTCCACTGAACATCACTGGAAGTGATGTAACAAACACAAAATGGATTCCTGTACTTACAAACCGATTTTCCATAAAACGCTTTATGTCCTTGGCTTACACAGCTGCTAATACTTGACAAATAAGTGTCTTTTTTTTCTTGAACTGCAGTGGTCCTTTAAGATTGCATGCTACCTTAACGTACCTTCCTCTCCCTGCAAGGTTTTGCTGATGACATCATTTATGACATTAGGTGACATTAGGTAATGTCTCTGTGGTTTATTTTTGTTAGAGAAAAATCATTGCTAGTTAAAGGTATATCTAAGTTTCCCTGTTATATCCTCTCTAATCTAACACATACTGGTTATATCAGAAACACACATTACATTAAGTCATTCTATACATATACAGATTTATTTAAAAATAAAACTTGTTTTCCACACCCCCAGAGTTGCTTACATAGGCACAGTGAACCTCCCAATAGAAACACTGCATTAAGGGTACTGGTGTTTACTCTCTACTAACCTTCAAGCCAGCGCTCAATGCAGAGACCTTACCCAGCAGTGTCTGGCTCCTCCTGCTTCCTGCTGCAGAGGACTACACCTCCCATGATTCCTTCCTTCAACAAGCTGCTATTACAGATTACTGCAATGTATTAAAATGTATAGATGGCTGTGATTGGCCAAAATGAATTATGAATTTTATGCTAATTTTAGCTTGGGTATGTAGGGATGAAAGGCAACTAGTAGCAAACTCAAGAGATTTAGCAAACATCAGCAATCAAACTGTGACTGTTACATTAATGTTCTGTGCTCTTCAGCAACTCATACTACCTATTTGGATTGTTGTCTGTGTCTATATCTCTGTGTCCCTTTGTGCCCTTAGATTGTCATGCACACTGAACCACAAATTGGCAAGAGACGCACATTAGCCACAAGTACAACGCTTGGGAATTGTAGAAAAAATCAGCTAATACACTCTACAGTTTTTTTGACACAAACTCCTTGGGCTAACAGTGGCCCTTTAATTTCTATAACTATATTCTCATATAAAAGTATCTTGTTTTTTAGCTGAAACTTCCTATTTAAAGTGTGAATGTTCAGTTCTGCTGAGATCACTTTATTTGGGTCTCTGCTTCCAAAAGAATCTTCTCTGGCATGGTATAAAAGCTTTCCATGCTGGGCTAACATGCTTAGTGTGTGGCTGTTTACTTCGGCCCAGTGGGAGATAGAGTGCTTAATGAATACCTGCCTGTGGCACAGCAATTACTCCAAATACTTACATTTTTAGAAAGTCTGTCTGGATAAACCATCGGTTGGACAAGCATGTTTACTGACAAAAGTGGAGAAGCTCTGTAGGTATTCAGTTGGTAAACACTGGCGATTGTGTAAGTGTTCAGACAGGTTTCTAATTTAGGGAACGCCCGTGTACAAACAGACAATTCTTTTAGAGGTACCAGTCACACGGATTCGACTTTGCAGCAAATTTAAATAAATCTGCATATTTATTACTTCCTAGGAACTTGCCTGTCAAAAATGACAGGATTAAAATTGGAAGGCTGGCAATGCTGTTTGCCATACAATGTGAGGCTTTTGTTAATACAATATACAGATGGTGGGACTAATATGTATTGAATCAATGTAAAAATACATTTGTGACAGCAGCGGTTAAAAA
This sequence comes from Discoglossus pictus, assembly GCA_027410445.1. Lineage (NCBI taxonomy): Eukaryota > Metazoa > Chordata > Amphibia > Anura > Alytidae > Discoglossus > Discoglossus pictus. Next base: position 91,162,765 of record CM050165.1, read on the forward strand.
GGGCATTTTAAAAAGATGACACAAGGAAAAACTGGGGCAGATGTAAGGAATAGAATAATCCCAGTAACACTTAAATTGTGCAATATATACCTCCTTAATGAGTGGGTATTCTTATTCCAACCTTCAGTCGAGCCAAATGTTATTATAAGACTTTTAGGTAGAATAAATTGATATTCTCATATATTTATATATATATATATATATATATATATATTTATATATATATATATATATATATATATATATATATATATATATATATATATATATATATATAATAACTTCATGCATTTACATATCATCCTCCAGATGTCTAGAGGGTAATATTTTTTTTTTAATATAATAGTATACTATGTTTGAAGTTTAAATATGTAGCAGCACACTGTGCTTCAAACTTTTGCCCATAGTAGAAAGAGACTTTCAGAAAAATACCAGTTTTTCATATATATTTATATATATATATATATATATATATATATATATATATATATATATATATATATATATATATATATATATATATATATATATAGAGATAACTCCTAAAGCTCTATAAAGCCACAATTCCAGCTAGTGATTTATAGCATAGGAGACAAGCTGTGTTAATAGTAGCTTTCATTAATAGAAGTGAATATCCCATTAGAAGGCCTTTATATAACACATCGTACTCTGTGCCTAAAGCCTATGTACAGATTCAAGTCACTGGTATGCAGCAGGTGCTATTATGAGTAGAATAGAAGTCTTGCCAGCATAGTATACTAAATAGGGGTGCATGGGGCATTAAACTAGGCCGTAACTACATAGAAGTCGCGGTCCCAGCAAGGCTCGACCTCCGGATTTGCAATGCGTCTGCGCACGCCTAGCGTGATGACGTACGCAGCGTCGTTGCTAGGAGCTTATTTTTTATACAATGGTTAAATTATCTTTGAAGATAAAGTCTGATTTTTTTTTTAAATTTTTTATTTATTTTATTATAGTGGCAATCAAAAAGTCTCAGTTAATATACTTATACAATTTTACTTTTTCATTTATTAAAGGATGACCGAGCTTCATGAGGAATTAATACATTTTATTGAGAGATTGGGACTTAGATCGGCCCATTGATTAGCCTTGCACTTTCATGATTAAAACTAAGACTACTTTAACTGTTTAGTTGAAGGGAAAGCAGATAAGAATCAATAGGACCATTTTGTCTTCATTGTATGTAAATAGATTGCTATTAAATAATACTTTGGTATATCCATATGCATATATGAGGCGTGCTTGAATCACTTTACTATGTTTTCCAATCATACTTACACTTTCTGTAATGTAGGGCTTTCACACATTATATCTTCTAACTTGTATTTCTTTCTTCTGCAAACTACTTTTGAACTGTAATAAAACCCTTTAGTATATCTGCAGGTCTCTATTATACCTCTGCCTCTTTTCTAATCTCTAACCTATTAATGCCATGAGGATTTTGTATGTGTGGAGCCAGTGCCTAGAACTGTGGATAGGTGTTATGTGACCGGAGGGCGGTTGTATTGCTAATAACATTGCTGCAGTATTCTGTGCCTTACCAGATGTAGCTCAGTGTCTAGTAGTCATATATACACTGTAGTAGTCCAATTGTGTTGATCTACATACAGTAGACCCTCCACATTCACAGGGTTTCCGTTCCTGGGGTCCCAGCGAATGTAAAAAAAACGTGAATAATGGAAACACGGGTAAACTATCACTTTACCCATGTTATGTGCCTTGGGAAAGGGTCTAGGTGTTGGGTGGCACTCACTCACCGGGGGAAATGCTGCATTCATCCGTCTTCTAGGGCCCAAGCGTCCTTTTGAGGCAAGGAGGTTGGTTTTTGCTCCCTGGCCAGATCTTGCGTGATTATAGAAGGAAAAAAAAATTTTTTGTATCCGCTAGTGTCCAACCCGTGAATGCCAAGGCTTTACTGTACATAAGCTGAATGAATGGGGAAAGCAATAGGCTCAGAGGCATAGTGAGATTTTATAACTGAAATAGTTGAGGCTGAACTAATTAACAAGAGAACTAACTGTTCATTTATACATTGTTAAACAGTACTTTGTACAAATATTCTGTATACAACCATGGGCTAATAACAACGAACATTGGTCTTATATTTATTAAAAAAATGTTTTAATGATATTTGTATTGGTAATTACCTGTTTTTTATTGAGTATAATGCTTTATGGTAAAATGCGTGTATTACTTGTTTTAAATGACTTTTTACTTGGCCCTTTTTTTATATTCTACTTCCTTGAGGGGAAAAAAAATTAATTACCATAAATTAAATTTTACTTCAAAACACACTGAATTGAATGCACATGTGCCAAAAAATAGTTTCCTAATTTTTATTACTAGGTAAAACCAGTTTGTTGGACAAGAATATAAATATCAAGTTTAAAGGAATTCTGTAGATTGCAGATAATGTTGTTGCTTTAGGCAATAAGTAAAAGTGGCTTGTAGCTGCAGGACACTGATTTGTTGCGGCTTCCCTGGGGGTATAATCCCCTCCATCGGTATGTTTGATGAAAGTATAACCGACAGCATCTCTGATGTGTAAATATTAAATATTTTCCTCCTAAGGCTAAACTTGGCAAATGGAAGATGAATCCTTATTAACTTCTCTGTGCGAATAACTCGGGTCATTTCTTGTAGGTCTGCGTTAATAGAGACTCCGTGTAGCCATCTAAGATAAGAGGGTTGGCTCAATGGGGACATATTTCCATTGGCTGTATCAGTGCAGACCTCATCAGTATTTGATTTGTAACATAGAATATTGTGTAGGGGGACAGAAAAATACTTAAATTAAGTATCCCAATAATATCTGACATGTAGGACTTTGTATACCTAACGAGGTTCCCCAGAAATACACCAGTTTGTGCTAGGTGTACAACGTTTCTTTTAAATCTTCTTCTTGTTATTCGATTACAAACTCTATTATTTTAGAAAAACAATAAAAACTGTTAAATTGCCTAATAAAATATTCTGACAACAAACTGTTTTAGTTATGGAAACATATATTGGCTCCAGAAATATTGATGGAATGGGTCCCGTGTATCCTCTCCCCTGTACACAAGTGCAGTATGCTACTTTTTTGCTTTTTCATTTTTTTTTATTGCCATTGAAAATCATTTGCCTATGAGACTCTGAACAATTAATTGAAACATTTTTTTAAATTCCTTTCAGGTAGTTAACAACATTACTGATGGGTGTGATTCCCAGTCATTATCCTTACATGAACTTACAAATTAAAAACTATTAAAGGTCCATGGCACAATGACTCAGAGCATAAATATGCAGGAACACAATCATATAGTTAGTCCTTAAATAAATGTTGATGCCTCTGCAGGACCCTGGAGAGATCTGTGATTCATTGATGGAAGCTGTGTGTGAGAGACTCATATATATGTCTAGAGAGCTATTGTTGTAGTGAATGATGCAAGGGGTCTGCTTCTAGGCAAGTGAGCGTGAATGAATATTGTGTCTATTGTATCTAATCCAATATCTTTACAATGGCTCTTAGTTCCCAACTTCCTCACCATTCTCTTCACAGCCAAAACACATAACCTCATTGTTCAGCTCTCAGGAAGCTATATAATAAACACAAAATGGATTACTGTACTTATAAACAGATGTTACAAACAAGTGTTTTAAGTGTCTTTTTTCTTAAAATGCACTAAAATTGCAGATTTCCTTCTAGCAAATGGATGGTGGAATACTTTATATAGTTTTAAGTATTGAAGATTTCATTCTGCATTTTGTTCACCTGTGATCGGTGGCATCATCTTGAGAAGGGGTGATGCTATGGAGCCCTGGTTTCATGTGCCAAAGGGCACCGGGTATACTGTATGTACAGGTAATTCTGGCATTGACCACCAGGATAAGATCTAATGGAGAAAATGTCACATTGCTAATACTATGCTATTAAAACCATTAAATGTGCGTGTATTGTATAAGGGCTGAAAGTACCTTTTTGATCACAAAACTTGGTTAGAAATTACTTATTTCAAAATGTGAATAAACCTCACAAAGTATCAAGCTCTACCAACAAATTAGAATGGGATCCTGATGCAATCAGGTTATGGTAGATCGGCTTATGTGGTCATCAGTAGAGGAAAAACCGCACCCAAACTTCCTGTTATCACTCTTTACAGATGCTGGCTTATATGTAAGTAAAACCAACGCCTGAAACAGCATCATGTTCATAATTGCTTTAGCACTAACACATATACAATTAGTTTGTATTAAAGTTGGCAGTATAATATCTGCTACATAAAATACTGCAAAAATAAAAGTTCTCATATGTATCTACTGATGGGGCACGGTAATACATTTTTGTGTATGTTGCTAACTAGGGATTTGGAAGCTGCAGACCGAATCGGGTAAATGTGTATACAATTACATTATGATGATCACGAACCCCCCCCCCCCCCCCTCCCATGTCCTTTATCACTGATTTTCTTATATTCTTGTTATTTGGATAAAAGCAGTAGGGTTTGCTAGTGTTGTGTCTTGGAAGGCTGAAAGCTTTCTTTTGTTTTTTTAACAAGGTCTTTTTGTCATATATGCACTGTTATGGGTACTTATTTCAGCTAGGATGTAATTGATAGCAAAATACAATCCATGAGAGCCCTCCTTTTCTGTAGTTAGGTCAAATTGTAGGTTGAAATGACAAATGCCCAGTGTTAATCCAACCGAAAATAAATCAGAAAATGTTATATAAAACCATCCTCCAATACAGACGGTCAGAAGGGTAAGCAAGCAATATTGATTTTTGTTTGTTTGAGTTGCTAAAGTAATAGATCAGAGGATAATATGATTTATAGTTCATATTAATCTTATGTTTCATATAAGATGCTGAGTTTCTTAGGCTAAACCTTGTATTTTTTTTTTTTTTTTGGGTCTGTGGTTCTCAATCTTTTATAGAGCCAGGTACCTACTGACTGCCATCCGAAGATTTTAAGGATTGGCTTTAAAGGGACAGGGAAGATTTCTGGATTTATTAAGAAGTACCTAAAATCTTACAAATAGGTCTTAATTGGATGGTCACCTCTGCAGCTTGGAAGTACAGGTTGTGCTGTGTACCATGGTAACCAATCAGTGGCAACATTCTGCAACATGATGCTTGAGAGGGGTCACTTATTGGCTCATTTGAAGCATTGTGATTCACAGTCTGTGTATTCATGAGCTACAGAGTGCAGACCCAAACAGGTACAAATTGTATTTAACTTTAGGCAGTAAAAAACAAGCTTATAAAAAAAGCTGTCTTTAAGATCATGTTACCATTATTGGAAGGGATTTGACCATCTACACTGGAGAGTTTCTGGTACTGGAACTGCACTGGAGCCGTTTGGAAAACTTTTACTTTAGAGCCTAGAAATTTGATTTAGTTATATTTATCAGTTGGCTTACCTAAAAGGAATGCGTATTGAAGGCTGTGGGTGTTTAATTCAGGTAAATCTACTATTCTGTGTACCTAGACCAGCGACTCGCAACCCTTCCAGTACCGTGACCCCCAGACAAAACCTCGCAAGCCGTGGTGGCCCCCAACAGCAAAGCTACAGACCAGAATAGACAAAAAAACACATCCCGATGGCTCCAGGCAACCCCGATGGGGTTGCGACCCGCAGGTTGGGAACCACTGACCTAGAGCAAAGTGATGACATATAATTGTCAAACTACAAATCTTCATCACGCTTTGCGAGCTCGCAACACCTGCGTTCTTCGCGAAGTGAGGGACACAGTTTGGTCCGCAAATGCGGCCCCTCGTGAAGCGAGGGGCCGCATATGCGGAAGGTGGAGTCTCCAACGTCGGCTGCAATGAGCCGAAAAGGTGCCGCATTTGCGGAGGTAGAGGCTCTACGGAGCCTCACACGCGGTTACGGACACCCGCACAAGTGGCACTTTAGCAAAATAGATCTAACACGCAATCACTAAATACGGTCTTACACACAAAAATACGAACCGCGGGACTTATAAAAAAAAAAAAAAACATTACGACCTCGCAAAAATACAACCTTAATGGCCGAACTGCGCGCACCTGAAAACATTAAAAACACAATAAATACACACAAAAAATACCCAGGACCTCGGAAAGTGAAGTTACACCTCAATTTAAGTCCAAATTCCCGAGTTTAGACACACGAAAATCCCCTAAGCGAGAGAAAAAATGGCTGCTGAAAAAAATTAAAACGAGGCTACAGGATCCTGAAGACGCAAAACACCACCAAGCACATATGGCTTTTCAAAAAAGCTGTACGAGATACAAGATAAACTTTTAGCAAGGACGCTAAATCATCCACAACCCCCCCGTACCACATACACACATTTTACAACACTAACTTACACAATGCGGAAGTACACAGCTACCCTAACAGCTTTCTCTCGCCCACGCAGCCTATTTACACTACACACTGCACACATTGCTGACACTTACACCTCAGCTCCACAACAGTGCAAACTGATAGATTGTCAGCTCTTCAGCACAATGCTTCCTGCATATATTACTTCCAAATAGGTAAAGTATATTCATTTATTAATTATTTAATTAGCATACAAAAATACATATACACACACACGCCAGCGCTGCTCATAGCACACAAAGCCTTTCAATAAGCTCAAAAAGCAGATCAGCGTGACCAAACAATAACAACAAAAGCGCCTATCACAAAAAAATACAACAGCCACGCAATGAGCTCCAAAGGCGCTCAGCGCGAAGCTTGCAATGAGCGCCGTAAGATCTCGACCACCCAAAAAATTAATGTCTGGTGCAAAATGCATTACCTGCCTTCAATTTTATTGCTCCATCATTTTTGAAGGGGAAGTCACTAGTATAAGATAAAGAAGGCTGGTGTCTGAATATTAAGTACAAGCTGTAAATGGGGTAATATTCTAAAAAAAAAAAAAAAATATCTATTTTCTACATAGCCAGAGAAACATTGTTTTATCACGTTGGGACCTTAAAGATAATGAGGTCTAATTATTCTAACAATGTGGTTGCATCCATAAAACTTTGTAGAGATCTTATGTGTCATAAACACTTCCTAGAACATCACTGATAAAACAGGTAATTAAAGGGCCATTGCACCTCTGTACAAACTTTACATCCTTGTGATATATGTAACAAAATAAAAACATTGGCAGGTATGCAAGACAAGAACATAAAAACATGTTTCAGGGTAATCTTATATTTAGATGGCTCTTTGTCAAGAGGGCTTCTATCATGGTTAACATTTTGTTCTGGAGCTTGAGGAGAAGTTATCCTACGGGGTGCACTCTTCTATTGAGTTCTATTTTCAAGGGGCAATGTGAAGTGGTATAGAGATCATATCTGAATATACTGTTGCTCTCCTTTCCAGTTTCTAATCCGGTTATGAATATCCATCATTAATTAAAGCAAAATTTAATAATTAAAAAAAATGAATGTCTGTATTTGGTTTAATTTGAGGAAAAATATTTTGTGCATTAACAAGTCCATTTCTTCAAAAGACACTATAACTATGGTTATAATATGATTTCCATGCTACATTAATGTTGCTTTCATGGATTTAAATGAGTCTGAATGCAAGATTGTGCCCTTCAGTGAACCATGACAATATAACAAATGCCATATTTGATAGATTTTTATTTCACGAATGTGTAGAATTGTAAAAGTTTTTTTTTTTTGACGTCTCAGAAATCCAAGTTTACAGCAATCGCGTAATGTTAAAGGGATATTTCAGAAGTAGGTTCAATAAGGGAATTATTTTCTTGATGTAATAAATATTTGTAACAGGATGATTCAGAGGGGAAATATTTGTATTATTATAGAGAAATTGAACTTTTAAGTAAAAGTTACTTCCAAAAATATATTGAAAGCTAGTATTATACTTGTTGTGCAACATAATGTAATGCTGTTGTCTGCAAATCACGGAGGCAACACCTTTGTTCTTAGGACCTTCTTCTTTGCATAGGTGTGTGATTAGCCACATACAGCCTTATTAAATTGCAATTCGACCAATTGAATAGGGCTCTAGTTAAGCACACAGCATATTTTTTACAGAAGTCCTTAGTTTGTGAAGTTCTATCCAAAAGCAAGGTCTTAACTAAAAACGTCTGTAAAAAATATATGCTATGTGCTTATATAGAGCCCTTTTCAATTGGCCGAATCACAATTTAATAAGGCTGATAGTTTATATTGTCAATATAGGAAGTTTATTCTATGTAATAAATAAATAAAAAATACTTAAGATTGGAATACGGCTAATTTAAAACATTGCTCAATTAACAGATGATGAATCCTCCATCAAAGGTAGGATTAAGGTGGCTGCTGTGCTTGATGAATTCATCATCCGTAATGATAATTGTTTTTAACCTTGATGTTTTTCAAGAAAGTGAACACATTGGTAGCTATTTTTAAGAAATTCAGAAGTTTAGAAAACACCCAGGAAAGGTGTTTTATGAATATATATATATATTTTTTTTTTACAGGTAGCTATTTAAAGTAGCCCTAGTAGGAACTGGTAAAGGGAGTCTGTAATTCCCCAATACAACTTTCCAATATATTTTAGAAAATGCAATTTCCTTGGAAGAATCTTACTTGTAAAATTGTATTTGTCCTTCTTCCCAGCATATTGACGCCTATTGATGTATTAACTTCTGTCAGAGTGAAAATCAGACTAAGCTAAACACATCTTATCACTAACTTTGGCATTGCACTGCCCTTGTTTAAAATACTTTATTAAGAGTATTACTAAAGCTAAATCAATATACTAATGTTATCCCACCATGACCCTAACAATATGCACTATAGAACAAATTATTATAGCTGCTCATTCAAGAAGGGTTTTTCTTTTTAATAAAGTTCTTTCACTAAAGATTACTTTTTTTTTTGCAGTTGCTGTGAACGTTTGTTTTTGTTTTTTTATGCTAATTTGTGTCAAACTTTTCAGTGCTCCTAAAATGCTTACTTTTTGCTTTGTATACAGTATCATCTGATTTGTAAGTTCCAGGAAAATTTACCAAACTGTTGTTTTCTGTTATTTTTAACAAAAATAATATACTAAAATATTTATTTTCAATTTTGCTAGTGAAATTAGTAAAACATATATTCCATGTTCCAGTTAAATGACTAAATTCAATTTGGAGTTTATTGCATTTCTTTCCTTGCAATCTTCCAGGTTGTCTCTTGGTCTTCTAAAAACTCCCTTTGATTTATATAGGAAATTTGTTTCTCTAATTGTAGTGTAGTATTAATGTCATACCTCATTAACTAGCCCCCGAATAGTGAAGACGCTGATTTCTACATTAATCTTAATGATGGCCATTGGTCTGATTTCCTATTGAAATTTCACTTGTATCATGAGTGTAGTTTGGAAAAGAAGGTTACTTTCCTTGTAACACATACTTCTAAGGAACATGTTTTTTCTTTTTCTTTTCATTTTCTCACTTGTTTTTCAATGTGCAGGTGGGTGTCTGTTTTGTATTTGTCTACATCTAATATATTAAGGGGTTACCTGGTGGTCCAGTGTTTAGGATTCGGTGCTTTCACCACTGCAACCTGGGTTTGATTCCAGTCAGGGAACCAAGAGGTCACATCACCCTGAAGCCATGCAGAGTTAGGCCTGGTCAGTACTTGGGTGAGAGACCACCTAAGAATTTCCCGGAGCTGTTTGATGTGGCCCACTGGTGAAAGAACTGGCAACCCACTCTAGTATCTCTGCTATGAATACCAAGTGTATCAGCATGGTGTGTTATGGTCTATGAGGTCACTGAGATGCGGACACGACTAAATGGTGCAAACACAATATATTAAAACTAGCGACTTGCCCTTCAAAAAATGACAGCAATAAGATAGTAAGGCAGGTAATGTTGTTTGTGTGTGAAATTAATTTTGTTGGCGTTTTTAAGATCCTTGGGCGTGGATTGCGAGCCTCGCGCTGAGCGCCTTCGCCGCTCAGCGCATGGCTCACAATCTGCGCCTTTGGTGCTCATTTCAAGGCTCTTGGTTGTTTGTGTGCTATGAACAGCGTTATGTTTTTTTTTTTTTTTTGGGTATGGCAATGAATAATTAATAAAATAAGAAATGAATATACTTTACCTATTGTGAAGTAATATATGCAGGAAGCATTGTGTTGAAGAGCTGGCAATCTGTTTTGATGTTGCTGCAGCATCAGGGCTGTGGAGCTGCTGTGTAAGTGTCATGAATGTGTGTAGTGTAATAGTGTGCGTGCGCAAGGCAAATCCGTTAAGGTAGCTGTGTACTTCCGGATTGTATTAGTTCGTGTTCTAAAATGGCGCCTAATGTGTGGTACGGCTGTGGCTGATTTAGCGTCCTTGTTTTCGGATGTCGACCGACTTTTTCGGAAAATCCGTAGGTGCTTGGTGGTGTTTTGCGTCTTTAGAGTCCTTTAGCCTCGTTTTCGTTTTTTTCGGTGGCCATTTTTTCTCTCGCTTAGGGGATTTTCGGGTGTCTAAACTCTTTTATTTAGAGTTAAATTGAGGTGTAACTTCAGTTTTCGAGGTCCTGGGAGCCCCCCCTTGCTGTAGGTAAGCTTTTTATGTATTTGTTGTGTGTATTTATTGTGTTTTTCATGTGCGCGTTTTTTGCGAGGTCGTAACACGTCTCTTATTTCTGTGTCGCAAGTCCGTTAATTTTGCGAGGTCCGCAGTTGCTGGCAAGGAGCGCGTTTGGCGCTCCATGCCAGCAACTGCGGCCCTCGCTACGCGAGTCTGCAGCGTTAGCAACAACCCGCATGCTCACAACTATATATGTGATCTGTGCTACGTTTTTTCAATAATGATTAATCGTATAATGAATAATTAATTTTGTAATTGTGCAAAAGTGACTTCTTTTAATTGAGCATAAATATGCTGTTCATACAGAATTGTTCTGATGATGGAACAGGCCCCTAGCTGGATTTATGTTAGGTAATATGCTTCCTCTATCACACCGTTACTACTTCAGATATCAACAATATAGATACAGTTTGCGCTAATGTGAAAAATATCCTGGTTCAGATGTTTCATATTTTACTTTGTTGTTTTTGAGGTCATTTGAGCATATAATGATAATTCTTCATTTGTCTGAAGGATTTTCACCTCAAATTCTCAAACAATTATTGTCTTTTTATTTAGAAAGGTTCAGTATATTCAATTTTATTATTATACGATTGCACTAAAGAAAGATCCAATATGTTGAACTTATTCTGATTCAACAATTTTCCCTACGCTGCATACATATTGCAGAATTGTACTGTTTCTGTCCCTTTTTAATGTATACACTTCATTTAGTAATCCTGAATTATTACTCATGACTTAATCATGATAATTCAGATCGCTCTTTTTCCCAGAAGACCTGACAATCGACATCATGAAAAAGAATGAGCGATGTTCCCTTAAGGATAAAAATAATTACGGCAGATACTAATAAATCATTTTGGTCATGGAGTTTTATTTTTTGTATTATCGTAAGTTAACACACACATAAGTTTCCAGCTACTTTGCTCTTTGAAATTGTAGTGTTGTATTGGAATACAAAACCTGAAAATTAAAAGGACAACGTTCAAACAGACAAGTGAAATCCTTAAGAAAGAACAAAAGCACTTGTAAAATCACATTTATTTTGAAGTGTTTTTACCCTTTAGTAATACAGAATTGTAAAACAAAAACTTCAAAGGCATAATTTAGCAAACAATATAGTAATACAGGAAGGGAAATAGGCAAATAAACCAGAATATGAATTTCCTGCAATCTGAACTACAGTAATTGACCTGGTTCTAGCCTTTAAAGGGAGTCTTTTATAAAGTAAATCATGCCATCTGCTTTTATTTTTGGGGAGGCAGTGAACGTGCCTTCACACCAACTGAACGTGCCCTGCTATTCTAATTGTTGGCTAGGAAAGGAACATTTCAAGGTAGAACAAAGACCACTTTAGAAGAATGTTGAGAAGAAGCTGGAAATTGGTTCTTTTAGACCTTGTTGAATTGGCTCGTTCTCCCAGTTAGACTCCAAGTTTGGTTTGTAGTTGCAATGATAAATGGAGGACCTGGTACTCCTCTTCATTTATTGTTCACATGATATAACCAAAAAAATAAGGCGATGATTATGAAATGTTGTAATCAATAAATGGTTTCCACTTTTTTTCACTAGTTTATTTGGGTTAAGTAACAAAATGCCAGTTGCAGCAACAGTCGTTAACATAAAGCACTTTGTATACCTCCAGTATACAGTATATACAACCTATTTCGAAAGGTATGATTCTTTCTTTGGTGAGGACGAAGGAGAATTGGCTTTTTCTTTGAAAGCAGTCAATGTGTTTGCTTGTTTTTTCTTGAATATGATTGCCACCATCAGAAACTTAGTGCCCAGTACAAATGAAATGGCCAGGGTGACGCCAATCAGATACACGCCTATTTACTCCATCTTCCATAGCTATATAGGGTTTCTAGGACAGTGGAAGGAAGTCCTACATAGAGATGTCCGTCATGAACCTGGTACAGTGTGTCCTGGGTGTTTGGTCTGGTCTAGAGATAAACACGGACAGTGAATATCATTCTTTGATCTTCTTTGTACCAAATGAGGCCGCATTTTACCAGGTCATCATGAAGCACATGCCCTCCCAATGTACATTCCAGACTCCATGTGTGACATGACAAGGATGGAGGGGAAATACAAGGAACTTGATCACAAAATGGAAATCCTTCAGCCTAGACATGAGCATTCGCATATATAGTGGTCACGATAGTGGTCCTTTTACATTTTCTGATAATGTTACTTGCAGACTGTAATAAACCTTTTTTCTATAGGCAGACATGACCGTGTTACAGTGATACCCTTGTTCCTTGCTTTCTCTTATGATATTGTGTATTCTATATTGTAAAAGCCTTGCACCTTAAGCATGACTAGTAAGTGTTAATATATATGAATAGACAGTAAGTTGTTTTTTTCTCATCTTGCAGTTGTGTAAGATACTTGCTGGTTTGGATGAATGTTGCATAAGTTTAAATATTATGAAATTCTAATTTCTGTGTGTGTGTCTCTAACATGGATACTATTGTAGAGAATCAAGTTATGACCCTTTCAAAATATAAGATGCATCCAGCGCAATGAAAAGCCTTTTGACATAAGTATTTAGACCTCCATGTAGTTGCCATTTGTTGGCCTCTACCTCCTCCCATCCCTTATAGTATATGACATTATAAAGTCAGCAAGCTATTAATCTTCATATTGAATCTTCAAGTTTGTACAACACAACCAGTAGCCTCCTATCAGTCCACACAATCCTGTAGCTATGACTTTTCTACTAGAAGGAATAGAATAATGTGTTTCTTGCTTATTATTATCTTTATTTATATCGCGCCGACATATTCCATAGCGCTGTACAGGGGTTTAGTACATGGCAAAAAACAAACTTTACACCTTATAAAGAATGGAGGGCCCTGTTTTTGAGCATAAAATCAAATGTACATAGTGCTTGTTTCCAAGACACGGACACAAGATTGAAAACTCACAAAAGCTTCTGCAATAGAGGCTGCATAGTGGAGATTCACAGCTTACAGCCAGCTTCCTC